>JAUMTR010000006.1:14221054-14263012 GCA_032270685.1 Microctenopoma stevenorrisi
GGACGGAGGCAGAGGAAATTCAGATTTAAATCAGGTTGACCCCAAGGATAATAACGTTGACTAAAATATGCTGTGAACGTAGCTAAGAAAGCTTGGCCACTTTGTCTCTTCCCATCTGTTCTGTCCTAATTTTTTTAGGTTGACCCTGCACATATACTGATTTGTTGTTAATGTTAGGTCTGCAGAACAATAATAGTATCAAGTCCATGATACTTGTGTGGCATGATGATTACATTTGCAAGAGAGTCACAGTTCACTGTTTCTGCGTTTATCAATGAAGAGAAAAGTCAACTGAACGTTTTAATAAAGGCAGTCTACAACAGGATCGCCTGGATTAGTTTCATCCATGCATGATGGCTTGAGAAGCAGACCTAAGTAGTTATGTCAGTAACATGCACGAAAGGGAGGACCCAAATGCAGACCAGAGACGAGAGAGGGCTCAAACAAAAGAAGTTTATTATAAATTAACATGGAAAACAGGATGTAACAGAAAATCACTCTTCGTCAGAGGTAAAATGGCAACACTGAATATACCAATAGACAGAGGGATTGAACAGACACAGAAGGACAAAGAGAAAAGAGAGAGTGAAAGACAGAAGGGAAAAATAAGAAACTGAACCCAAAAACCAACTTACTGAGAGAGTAGTGACTGGTGGCACCACGAGTTGCGTTGAGTATGAACTGACAAAGGAAATGAGGAAGTGCAGAGGCTTAAATAGGGAGACTGATTGCTAATAAGTAACAGCTGGAAATAATTAGGGAGTGAAGGTGGAGAGAGAGAGGAGTGGTCAAGGTGAGAGAGGAACAAAGGACACATGAGGGCTGGAGGAGACATGACACTGACAAGTTCACTTTTTGAGCCAGTTGAGTTTGTGATTCTTTCAAAAATATTCTCAAGAGAAGAAGAGTTTCCACGACTGCAGAGGAACAAAAAACTAATCAAAAACAGTGGGGTTGGAGCGACTCACATCTTGTGCACAGGGCTGTAGCTAATTCCTAGCATCTGTGCACAGATTCGTTAAGTCTCAGTGTTGTTACTGCTGGGGCTGGAACACAGATGTTCATTATTCATTAGAGATGAAAAATATCACAGAATGACCTCGAAGTTGGTTTGTGCTGAAATGACCCTGACCAGTGAGGAGACTAATAACCTCAGGCCTACTCTAACAGTTAGATTGCTGCAGTATCAGATGTCAGTGCTAGTAGTTCTAAATTCTTTTTTTTACAACACACACATGTCAATTTAACTTCACTTGTTATTCTTTCTGTGACATCACCCAGTTGTGAGTGAGGGTTTTCCTACTAAATTAGATTAATATCTAGACTAGATTAATATTATGATGCTGTATATATATATATATCAAACATGACAGTAGCAGGACATCCGGTTTGAAGAACCTCGTAACACATCAGCATAACAATAAATAAGCTTTCAATTACAATAATTGCTCTTGAAACAATTGTGTTTGACTCACTTTTAATACAAAGAGAGAGAATGATGTTGGGAGACAGCAGAACTAGAGCTACTTCCCCTACTCATTTTGGGCATTCCCTGCAGCAGTAGTGGCAGCTTTGTATATGTTATCATAACACAGACTGTCTCACTCTCTTTTTTTTCTTGTCTCAGCCCAAACACATACCTGACTTTGTTAGGGTAAAGCTTAGTTATACAGAGATTTGTCTGTCTGCCTGATGTAAACCTTTACATTCATTGTTCCACACTATTGTATGTGTAACGAGTGGATCACTGACGTCCAACACAAACTTTGCTCCAGAGCTTTCATGTTCTGGTTTGAGATGTGATAGGGAGAACTTTGAGAAGTGAACTCAACAGTGAGCTGAAATAAATGCGAAAGTGGAAAGAGTACTTCTGCATGTCATTTAAACTTGACTTCCCAGGATTTAGACTCTCCACAGGCCGTTTCCTTTATAGTTAGAGGAAAACAAAAAATGACGTTTACACAACAGGACATCAGTTATCTTAGGTAATAAAATAACATAATTTTTATACAACAAACTTTACTTAACAGACAATTTTAAATGAAGTTTGTGTTACCTTAGTACATAAGATTCCCTCTCTGGTAGCTGTACACACCTACACCAACACATCCTTCAGGCTGGAATCTGTCCCAACTGGACATGTCTGAAAACCTTTTTTTTGACATACAGTTCCGCACATTTTTAGCTTAAAATCACTAGTTATATTTTACAGGGTGCTCTTTGTCAGCATAGATGCGCGGTAATTCTCAGAAGATCCAGTATGAGAAATGGATTTAACGGCCCGTGTTACAGAGATAAATATACTGCACTGAGTAATTCGGGTTTTACAAGGACACTAAAATTTAGACATTAATCAACATTTACTTTAGTCATTTCTTTGTGTGACTGCTCAACTTTTAAAACACTTCACCACATGATCCACCAGACTTCAGGCCCTAGCAGCTAGAAGACAAACAGTTCATTTCTTATTCACTATTAAAGAAAATCTTATGACTTTTGAGTGGCCTCAAACAATCCCCAAACTATTATGTTCTGCCGTAACCTGGTTCCCATATGAAAAGCTAAACGCACAAAAGGTAGTCATTATCCTGCATTTTATTTCCCTGCGTACGACATTTCTACCAATATGTGTGTGATCAGTCTCCACAAGTGTCCTCTGTAATAAGCAGCACAGTTTGGATGTGGAAAAATCCAGCAGGTTTTGGCAGCACTTAAAGGACAATTAACACCAGTGGAATCTCCTGTTTGACAAGGGAAGCATTGAATAGGCATTTTACCAACTGGTGCTCTTCACTTCTGTTTTGACCTAAAAAAAATAAATTCAATGAATTCAATACATGTTTTCTGACAAACGATTTAGGTAACTGTGTGTTTAGATGAGGGGATGCGCTCCCTTCTTATATATCTGCATTTTTTCTCACATTGCCATCGTACATGTCACAGCTGGACTGCCTCAAGGCAACACAGAAATGCAAGCACAATGTGATCCCGAGACACCCCCGTGTCGTCTTCACATTACTTGGTGGCAGAGTGAGCCAAATTAGATTTTTGTATCAGAGATGTTTCCTAATGTGTCCTGGCATGATTGGATAGTAACAGTCAAACAACAGCAGCAAAGACGACCTTTTGGCATCTCAGTTGCTCTTCTCTGTGTGCCTTACTAAGAAAGGGGAATTACTGATGATCTAATCCCGATCTAATTAGATCTAATCAGATCTGATGTGATTGAACTGGATATGAATTATAACCCAGCTGTACTTTTGTTATGTTAGTATTGTACATAGTGGAACAATTAGTTGAGCCGAGAGAACTGTTGGAAAAGAGAACTAAACACTGGTGGTTTTTATTTGGTAATTTTCTTTGGTGCCACTGTGAAAACTCCAAACAATAATTGCAAGTATTGTACTAAGGACCTTTAGATTTGGAAGAATTTCAGACTCACAGTGTGGTCAAATAATCAAATTCAGACTCTGTGTGAGGTTCATGATTTGGTCAGATCTCTGTGGGATTGTGGGCGACACGCTCGGCCAACAAGCACTCGCCAAACGGGATATGCATCAACAGCAGGACAATCAGGAATATTTAACCTCCTGTGCTCCCCTGGAACTACAGGTATAAGTGCGCGCACACACACACACACACAAACACACTGGCCACAGGGTTTTGACAGACTACAAATACACACATATGAAAATCTGTAGACGCACACATAGACCTAAGCAGCATATTGCCAGGAGTGCCCAGTCATGACGCCATATGTCACAGCATTGGCACAGACACAAGCGTTTAGCTGGTGAGTTTCTAACCAGCTTGAAGCGTACTGAGGAAATACCCTGGTCTTGTTTACAGGGAAACATGAGTGAGTACACACAGTAATACATGCAAAGTAAGTCAGAACTAGGTGGAACCGGCATCTTGTGTGAAGGGGGTGAAACCACTTCTCATTTGCCTTGTAGAACCTTTGCCATTTTTTTGGAGTGTTGAAATCCTGAATAACGTACCAATGTGTCATGTAATTTAGTTTTCCTCCCGGAATACCATCAAGTACTCAAAGACCATTCATCCTGAGGGAAGTCGGGCTGCCCCTAGTTTGGATGATGTTAGGATTTGTAAGGTTTCTACCAAACTTTTTGAAACTATACTGTGTAGGATATTAAACAAATTTACAAACAACATCAATAAAACAACACCAGGTCCTGGGTTTCATTTACAGTTTATCAGTGTGTGCTACCACCGAATGACGTGTGAGCAAGATAGTGTGGCCTTATTAATAAACCAAAGCTCCCACAAGTGATCAGTGTAGTGTTGAGTCATGTTGTGGTTGACATTTGTCCCTGTGATTAATGTGTGGTTTTTTGGCTGTGACCACTTGTTCCTATGGGTTCAAAACTGGTACGAAGAGGAACTGGGAAAACTTTTGTTTTCAGTGACAACACAGCACAAACACTTCCAGTTTTTATAACTACTTTTTCCTCTCTTCACTGTTTGACGGCAATATTTATTTTTTCCCACTTAGGATCCAACTTAGGTTCTGGATTTCTCTCACTCGTTCTCATAAGCCTGACAGCAGCAACAAGGAAAGGATTAACGCGTATATGCCATTTCAGACATGTCTGAATTTGTTTCATGGTTCAGAAAAATATACATATAGTTTGGTACATAGTCAAAGTATATATAGAACAGTACATTGCAGATGCTATGTACTATAGTTGTGGGTTGTGATTATGCTGTTATTTGCTAGAATACAAGACAATATGTTTTGTTATTTATGACAGGTGATGGTGCTGTATGGACGTTTGTAAATGGGTAGAAGGTTCAGAAATAGTTTGATGTTGCGTAGATACAGAGGAGTATTCACATATTCAGGTGATTATGCAATTGGTTCATTGTCAGTGTTCAAATGTTATTTCCAACTCTGGACTCCGGAGCACTCCTGTTTGACTTTTTCACAAAAAAGTCAAACCTGGTGGAACATACTTCAGTAGAAGATATTTTGCAGGCTGAGTAGCATGACATGAGTAAACAGCCAGTACAGTGTCCATGAACCAGCTTGACCTTAAAGCTTGTTGTCACGGGGCTCATAAAGAGCTCTTTTATTTCTTTACTTTTATCCAAAACAACTTAACTGGGTGTCTGGCTCAGGGACACGCCTGGTAGGGGATGGATAAGGAGTCAGACAGGGTTCGAACCTGCAACCTTCTGCATCCCAGGCTGACGCTTAACCAATTGAGCTACCAGGCCACAGCGCTCTGTAAGAGCTCTGTTAGCACTGGTTCAGGACTAGAATTGTTGTGACGTATAGACCACATCATACTTTTTAACCCAATATTACTACACTTTACCCCCATCACAGCATTTACTTGTGGGAGTACGGCTCAGTAAGTGAAGACCTCTATGTTTGAGTCTGTGTGTCTTCTCTAAGCATACAGTTAATATTCTGTTTTTACATTTAGATTTCAAGACCACTCAGAAAAATAGATCCATTGCAATCAAATCTATAAAGAGATCAATTTTGAGCAGAGATTAAATTGGTGCTTTATTTCCTGGGGGCTTTGTACGTGTGTATTCTTGTTAATCTCTTTTCCTTTTTAGCTCTCTGACAGTTTTTGCCTCAGTGCAGAGAGGACACATGCATCGAGTGACTCTCAGATGCCTTCACCCAAGTAGAGACAAACATTATGTAATGTCTCTGTGCAAACAGAACTCCACTGTATAAAAGCAGGAACTCTTACTACAGACTTGCAAACACCAACAGGCAGCCATAGGCACATTACTGGAAACCAGGGAAAATCAAAGCTAAACGTTAAAATCTTCATACTTTACTATTTTTAGTATCATGAAACTCTAGTGCTGTGTTTGATGACGCAGTGTCACATGAGCAAACTTTAGATTCCCCTTTGGCCTGTCTGTTCCCATCCACAGCTCCTCTTTGTTCCCGAAAACTACAACACTGATCCTCCTACTGCTAAAAAAATAGCATTTAGACATACTTTTCACACCCTTTGTATTGTACACTTACTCTCATAATCTTTAAATACCATTTATTAAACTCTAAGCAGGTTGATTTATGTTATTTTATCTGTTATTTCTATTGGAATCCACTCACATTTGACAGGAAAATAAGAAGAGATACTCACCTATGTAAAAGAAAGATGGCGTATAAAACAGGTTAAGCATGACTATTTCAAATTTTCAGATCTGTTTCATCAACAACTTAATTTTAAGGGACAGAGCAGTAATCAGAGAGAAAATGTGTAATAGAATCGGCTTTTAAAGGGAATGTGTCTGTTCTTGTCAATTTTCATTCAAAATCACGCTAAACAAATCTGTTAGCTAAGGAAATGAGTCCTCAAACTAAATACCAAGAATGAGGAAATAACTATTTCATGCAGTCAAATTACAGAGGGAAAATCTTTTCATATGATCTGCACCACAGCTGAGTGACTTGATCTGATGTGTGAACTAAACTGTTTTTCCATCCATTTATCCACTTATCCTGTTTAGGATCTCAAGGGTGCAGAAGCCTTTCCTGAATGTCTTTGTGTAAAAGGTGCAGTCATGTCACCAGCAGACGTACAAATTAACCTAACATGTCTCTGGACTGTGGGAGAAAACCGGAGTAACCACTTCGACATGTGGAGAACAGACTCCGTGCGGACTCCACGCCAACCTCGGTTAAAATCAGACACCGCCTAATTTTCCCTACACATCAGCTGTTTTTTTGGCACGAGACTTACTTTACACCAGAATAATATTTTGTCCTCACAGACGTGCGGATGTTCTCATCTTGCTGCTGTGATACAGAAGTGTAATCAACAAACACGAGGTACCCTTCTCCTCAGAGTGTCTGCCAACGGAGGTCAGTACATCTGCTGGGTGTTAAAAAGACAAACATTCAGAGGGTAATTTCTTGGCACATTTTATGCTTTCAACAAATAGGAATACACAGTATGGTTACAGAAGCAGTAACCATAACATTATTGTACACAGGCACAAGTAGCACAAAGTCAAGCATTTTAAGTACATTAGCCTTATCTGGAAATTGGTTCAATGGAAACGGGTCACACCTCACAGACACGTGGACATACACACGTACTTGTAGTGTGTTTTCATGTGCAAAGCTGTGTGTGTGTGCGTGTGCGTGCTGAGGCAGTATATCTGATTGTGTTTCCTCTGCACCAGCTGATACTGTAGCTACTGTGACCCCCTGCACCTGTCGTTGTGCGTCATACCTCTCTCTCACACACACACACACACACACACACACAAATTCATCTTTCTGTACTTGTCAGGCCACTCACTAACGTAATGCATATTAGGTTTTAGGTTAACCTGATTAACCTAAAACCTTAAGTCTAAAACCTCATATGAAGTTATGCTGACTGCCCAAAATGTCCTCACAACGATGGTAACAGTCTACCATTGGTCCACATAACGTCATAGAGACATGTCTTTGCATACACACAAACACACACACACACACACACCAACACACACTTGATTGCAAATGCAAACAGACAAGTCGTGTCTTCATGAATGACTTGGGCGACTGAATGAGCACAACAAGTCTTTGTTCCTTGAGCTGAGTCAAAAAGGTTAAAGGTGTCGTGCAATAAGAATCACATTTCCCCACACTCATTATGTTTGCTGACAGACAGCCTTTTGAAGAAAAGTGTTTCAGAGCTATGGGAAACTATGGCTGAATTTTAAATAGATTTTTTTAAAGATGGAAATAGAGTAGTTAGCACTGTTTACAGCAATAATAGGAATGGTCAGTCAAACAAACTGTGTCTCTGCTCTTTTTCACAAGGATTAGTTTTGCCAGTAACATAAAAATGATTGGATCTAATGGTCATTTGCAACAGGCCACAATGTAAGTGATATATTACATGCATTTGAATCACTTGTCTTAACAACTAAATTTTTGTTTGGCCAAATTAACCCATATTTCCTCAGGTTGTTTCCCTCAGTCGCCTACTGCCGTGTTAAGAACATCTTTGTCTTTTTCTTGTATTTTTTTCTTCTTCTGCGGGGCTTGTCTCTTGTGATCACTCAGGAAGTTTTTTAGTGCTCAAAGCTTGCTCTTCTACTGCTCGTGTGACAAAAATGTGATTACCTGATTCAGATACTCCTGATAAATACCAGAGCTACTGTGGAGTTAAATGTGCGTTTACTGCACAGTATATTCATTTCCAGTTTATTAGGTACACCTAAACCTGTTATTCATGAAGATTGTAATGTTCAGTGTTGCTGCAATGTTTACGTTCTACAAAGAAAGATTTGTTGCTTCTCATTCGCACACCTGACCCAGGCCTGATCCACCAGTAACAACCTGGGGTTCAGCATCTTGGTCAACTATACTTCTGCATAGGGACAGCACAAGACATAAAAGCGCAAAACAGAGGAGCCAATAGAGTTTTTCAGGATGACTCATGTCACATCTATTTTTCCAGGTAATTTTAGAAGAAACAAATCAGAGACATATCAAACAAAATAGGTACTAAAGTGAGGCTGAAATGACAGAGCTGGAGATGAGCAAGCTCGGAGAAGTAGCCTTTTCCTCTCTACACCATACCCATAAACACACACACACATACACAAAACAAAGTGAAAAACTTCAGCTTTTACTCACAACATATTCAACAGCCTATGAATAAATATTTACAGAGATGACTTAGACTCTGATAGAGGTAGAAAATAGAAACCCATCCTCGGCATAAAAGCTACACTTTCTCCTGCTGCCATCACAGTTTTGTAAGTGTAGACACGTGTTTCAGTGATGCTCACAGTTTGTAATAGGATGTCCACATGACATTATACAAAACATGTAGTATAATTTGTCACATGGGACAATGCAGTCAGTGCCTGTAAAGCATCTACAAAGCAAGCGTTGTGCAGAACTAAAGTATTTTCATACACGTTACAGTAAAGTACAAGTGTTCAATGACATTTTTCAAGCTTTAAAATGCACAAATAGTCAACAATAATATCATCAACATGTATAAAAAATCCAGACATGTGTGTATTATTTTTATAGTACACAATCTCCAAATACCTTCGGGACTGGGGAGGTTATTTCCAGATGTAATTTGTTCACTTGGAGCATAATGAAACCTGCTTCTTGAAAGTATCTTTAAACTTTCAGTTTCTGAGTAATTTACAAAGTAAGTAACTACAACATGATTGTATGTTTTTACATTGAGTATGAAGACAATGTGATAAAAAACAGAGCTCACTGCATGAAAATGATGTTCCCAGCTTTTTCTGACACACAACAATGTTCGCAGTACAAAAGAGCTGATGCAGACAGGATGAAAGGAAAGAGTAGGTGGCTGGTGACGTCTGGAGAGAGATAGAACAGGAAGCCAAATTCCAAAATCCAATGAACGCAGAAAAAAAAAAAGTTATGACAGTCACAAGTTTGGGTCTCAGATGCACAAATATACACCAGTGTATTGTTTCAGACCAGTTATGAGGTTTATGAGGAAGGAATGAAAAACAAGAAAAGGCTGTTTTTGAAAATGAGACGAGGTTATTGTACAGTATGTATGGTTCAAATGAGTCTTTTAGCCAAAGGGCAAATTCTAATCTCTACTTTATGGATTTGTTGTTGATGTGGAAAATAATGATTAAGACCGGTGTGATCCGGTGCTAGTTGGTTTAGAGCTTAGTAAAATGGCAGCCAGGCCAAAAGTCGTTTCATATGCACTGTAAATCAAAAGGTCTTAAAAACGTATGGTGTGTGTATGAGATCCTCCTAAAATATATACCCTAACCCTAACCCTATCTTTTTGAGTAGGATGCCTACGCCCCAGTTCTTGTTCAATACATTCTTAATGCTTCACCACTGAAGTAGTTGGTGATACAATATCACAGGCATACGCTTATTGATTTTTCTATTTATCTGCTTTTAACAAACCAACACTTTGGAATGCATTAGTACGCACAGTATTTTATTACCACTCTTGGTATTTCATTAGCCGTGCATTAAACATGTTTACTTCCTCGCTATGTAAAAGTTACTACTTCTAGCGTTTGAGTAGTACAGATGCCATTATGAGTCAGTCTGTTATGCAGTAACATCACAACTGATGTAAACAGGAGCAGGAGAGAATAACAGAAACATCTGTCAGCAGTAGTTTCCCTGGTCTAAATGCCAGTTTGATGAAGCTTCCAGTGTTTGATTTCTGATTATGGCTGTTTTCAGGCTTTACATTTAGGAAACTCTGCTGTTCTGAGTGATGCACCAGCACGTTTGCTTTGCTAAGCTTTAATATGGTGCCTTAAGTCAAAATAAAGTCTTTAAAAGCACACGCATTCTGCTGAAAATGGTCTGTAGCTGCCAGGGTGCATGTTTCCTACGATGTTATTTTAGCCTATAAGAACCTACACACTTCGTTCCATTATTTCTATGAGCTTCCATACATTTCCTGTGAGGAAATATGGGTCTGAGTTCTTGTGGGATTAAATAGTGGTGCACCACAATGCAGCATCAAAACAACAATACTGAGTTATTCTCTTCCCTGAACAAACACTGTACGCTTCATCAAATTGGTCTTCATTAGACAATTTAACTCTAATATCCTATTTGGTCATGCAATAGAAGCCAGGTTTTCCTTATAGCTCTCATTAGCAGAACGTTGAGCCTGCCACTGTGTCAGGGAACCTGGAGCAACTTCTAAAACCTGCTCACTGCAGGAAGTTGGAGGACTTATTGGACTGTCTTGGATGTCCAGACTGCCCTTCCATCCTGACCCCTGCTGAGTGTCCAGCACACCATTCACAGCTGAATCCCCACTCAGCCTACCTGTGGGATTAGAGTCTCTCTCTCTGCACCATACCCATTCTCTCCTCCTTTCACGGCATCTTCTTTTGCCCCTTGAACAGAGTATCTCCTGAAAGGCGTGTCTGAAGTCGGGGCTGCGGCAGTAGATGAACGGGTTGAAGGCAGAGTTGCAGTATCCTAGCCAGTTGAGGAGTGTGAAGAGCAGTTTAACATCACCGAGGGTAAGGAAGGTCCTGACGATGTTCAGGATGAAGAAGGGTAGCCAACAAAGTGTGAAGGTTCCCATGATAATTCCCAGAGTTTTCACAGCTTTGTGCTCCTTAACACAGAACTTTAGACGCTTCGTCGTAGAGTGTTTTCCTCCCCCCCTTTCTGTCCTTGCTTTGAGCTCTGCAGCCTTTGGTTCTTTAGCTATTTCTACACCTCCTGTTTTTTGCATGTTTAGTTTGTCCTCTCCCGCCTCACTTCTAGGCTTGACTTTATTCAGTGCAGGAGGATCATCAGGATAAGTCAGCTGTTCTGTGTAATGCAAGTTATAGAAATACCTCTCCTGCCCTCTGATCTTCTCTAGCTGTTTCTGAGCCTCCTGGAAGACCCGCGTGTACAAGAAAATCATCACCACCAGTGGCAGGTAGAAGGACACAATTGAAGAAGACACCGCATACTCTACATTGGTGTCGAACTCACAGCAGGTTTTGTTGGCTAAACACTCTTGGGCTTTCACATCTTTTGCCACCCATAACTTCAGATGGATGGGCAGGAAGGATATGAGGGAGGCCACTACCCAAACCCCGAGCACCACCACAAAAGCCCGAGCCCTGGTCAGCAGCAGGAGACAAGAGAGAAGGTGAGGAAGACTGTAAACATATAAGTGAATAAAACTGTACTGACTTGGATTTCTGTCTAAACAACCAACTTAGGCCACTGCATCAATTTAGCATTCTAAAGCTATATCTGACAGTAAAAAGCATAAAAACATAAGCAATCTTTCTTATTAGTCACATACTTTGTCACAGTCTAGCACATAGTCGGGGATTGTAAAATTTTATGCTGGTGGCAACTAATGCAGATCCAAAAAGTTCACTCCTCCGCACCCCAGCATGCTTTTCATTATAAAACGTAGCTATCTTCAGACGCCGACAGTGACTCGCACACAGTCATTATGAGATAATCCATCAGACTCCATCTGGAGCCACAGCGCGAGTCTGATAAATGAAGACTTTATACATCTTTTTCAGATATGCATTATGCTCATAAGAAGCTACAAACGGGCGTCTCCTGGTTCAGATCTGTCTGTAGAAAACTGAAAATGCTGCAACATTTAAGCTGTGTTACACACAACACAGAAGGGTTTGTCTATGGTAGAAAACACCTGCTGTCACATGACTGGCTACATGCTGAACATTTGAACAAGAAGAGTTTGGGAGAAGCAGCATTCCTGCCTTTGTGATTCCCTGTAGATTTACAGATCTCTTACCTGGTGAGAAGCACCGGGTATCGGAGTGGCAAGGTGATGGCGAGGTAGCGGTCCAGCGCGATTACGCACAGAGTTTCAATGCTGGCTGTCACACACAGCACGTCAGTTGCTGTCCAGAACTCGCACATAAAGTTTCCAAACTGCCAGCGCTCCAGCAGGATGTAACTGGAGCCAAAGGGCACGACAACCACTCCCATGATGAGGTCAGCAACAGCGAGTGAGGCGATGAAGAGGTTGGTGACTGTCTGGAGCCTCTGGAACCGCAAGATGGCTGTAATCACCAGCACGTTACCTGGTCAGGAGAAAAGATACAAGAGAAATGTAACAAAAGATATCTTTGATAGTTTTCAGCAGTAAGAATACAACATAGTTTTCATCAGCCAATGAATGCAAAAATCAACTAATCATGAAGCTCAAATGTAACTTTAGTAACTTACCAAAAACTATGACCAGAATCAGAATGGCCATTGCAACACCCAGCAGCATGAGCTCTGGATGACTATACTTTGCAGAGCCTGCTGACAAATCATGGGCCAGCGAGGCATTGATGTGCTGCGACTGGTTAGCCAGTGGTGGCACCGTACTCACTGAGTCCATGATCTACCTGTAAAGCAGAGCAACATTGCTTCAGCACAAATGAAAATGTTTTTGATGACTGACATCAAAAGCTTGTTTGCAATTCATTAAGCAGACGCGCAGATTCGACCTCTGCGCGCGTGTGTATGTGCATATGCAATCGTGCAAATGAGCAGCAGCATCATTGAGAGAGCAAGACCAGAAAACTCCTTTCTGTAGCGTGTAGAGCAGACAGTAGCATACACCGTATGCACTGCACAGGTATCACCCTATAAAATGGACTATTGATAGATATATTAAGTATTCATATTAATGTCTAAAGAATAGGACGGCTCAGTGTGAAAGGCCGTTTGACAGTCGTGGCCTAACTGACAGCAGACAGCTGGTAATTCCTGTTTAATTTTCTGACTGTCCATCCTGTGAGACTCAGAGGATGGTTCTGCAAAGTAAGCAATGCTCCAGTATGGTTGTAAATCCTGTGCACAGTTCTATCTGCTTGTTCCGCATGTGTTCTTTTATATTAACAACACTTAAACAGTGTTGTTCTTGCAGATAACAGGGAGCTGCGTTTTTTTTTAGTGCACCTCCAGCTTGGTTGACTGCATCTTCTGTTTGTGTTTACACGCATTAATATTTGCCTGCACACATATTAATGCCGGCTGTAAAGAGGAACATTGATTCAGTGGTATTTACCAAGTTCTTCTTTGGTCAAAGAGAAAATTGTTGAAATTGGGAAGCACTTCAAAATGCCAGGGTGGACCATGACGAGATGTTTTTTCATGTCAGTCATCTCACAAGTGGCATAAATTGCCGTCTTTCGTAAACAAAGCCTTTCAGTGTCTTTACATTGCTGTTGCAGGGCGGCACATGGTAATTACCAGTGTTTGTATGCTGTCAGTTACTCCACTTCACAGAAGCACATTGTGTGTGGAAATTTGTCAATATTCCTAAAATGATCCCAACTCTACAAATGGACATGAACGAGGAGGTGCCACTGCGTGGGGGTAAATAATGAATGGTAGGTAAAATTTGTGCATAGAAGGTAAACATGATAGTACACATAATCTGATATTAGGCTACATATACTGCAAAGAAAACAGTAATTTCATCTTCATTTGTGTTTGTCAAATGGTCACTGCACTTGTTGCTTTCCTCAAAAAGCCTGAACATGTACCCTCTACACTGATTGACCTTAATGGTGGCTTGTAACCGTTTACTGTTCACTGCCCCCACTGAACAGATCAATAAACTGGACGTGTATGTTCACTAATACATAGTCAATATTGTGCAAGAGGCTCTGCTTTTCTCGCTGCCTGAGATGTTTAAACAGTTTTAGACAAACAAAGACACCTGACAATCTTAGCTTGATCAGTAATCAAATGCAAGACTTACTAAGACAAACTCCAGTGTTAAGCCAGAGGAGGCTTCGGCGGTGGCACTTAAACACACACACACAAAAAGAGTACACAGTGGCACATACACAGACAAACACACAGGCACAAGTGCACATGCAAACAAAAATACAGTTGCTCCCAGAACGCTCCGGTTGCACAGTGACTAGTAAAATACACCGATGACAGTCGAGCAAACTGAGGGAAGAAATACATTTTAAGCAGCACAAACACTCCAATAATGTCACATTTTGCTGATATAATAATAAACCACATTTGTTATAGGTAAATACTAGTTAAACATACTCACACATGAATACTATGTGTATTTACTATATCAGGAGATAAATCATCTCATTTTCACAGCTATCCCAAATCAGACATATGTATGTGATATTATCTACAGACAGATCTGTCAGAGTAAAGAAAAGCATCTTTCTATATGTGAGACTTGCGTTCCAGCATGTGAATATACTGTGAAATAAACACAGAAAAAAACTGTGAAAGTCTGATTAAGAACTGTATGAAATGCTTCAGTAACTACAGGAAATCTTTCTGGTTTCTCACCAACTTCATTTAGCTCTAATAATAATTACGTGAGTGAACAAGACACAGAACGTGGAAGTGGCTCTTACATTGGACTCAATCATCACAGGAAAATTGTTTTTAATTTTTTTCTTAATATAAATGCCTGCACTCATGCGATCACAGTGTATGCATGAAGCACAGGTCTATGTACACCAGACTTACAGCAAGTTTCCCCTACCTCCAGACCTCTTTCTGTGCTTTATGGTCCAGTAATATGATAATCCAGAAGCTTTTAAATCCACAACATGTCATTCTAATATGCTTGTCAGCAGTGTCTCTTCCTCTTCTGCAGAGTTATGCAGGTCTAGTTTTGTGTGTGACGCGCGCACACACTCTGCGTCTCACTCTCTTTCCCGGACATGCTCGTGTATAAACACTCCTTCAGCTCTCACCTACACTTGCCCTTTCGAAGCAGCTGAGCCCATCACCCTTTTTATAGCAAGCCCTGGTGACATCACAGCAAAACGGCAGCCAATCAGAACACGGGGAATGGCTTTCAGTGTATATCGCATGTCTGCTGCGTAATGACAGCTCGCAGCACCCTGTGCCTTCTGGGACACCTTCATTTTTAACTTTTATTTATTCAAGAAATATTTTTCTGAGCCCTTTTCAGTACCGCCCTACTTCACGGAGACACTTTGGAGATGCCAAATAAAAACCAGACTCCTGTTTTTGGCTGCTGGTTACCTGTTACACTTCCAAACATAACAACAACAGACGTCAACCTGAAAATCTTACGATACTGCAGCAAATGTTTCTACCAAACTAACTTAGCCCTGCTGAATGTGCAAGGATGGCAAACTGGAGCTCGCTCGAGGTTAATCATGGTGAATCATCAGACACCAGGAGTTCCACAGGGATCTGTCTTGGGGCTCCTACTAAGACCCATCTGTTGTTGTCCAGTCATAAAAATGTTGAGGCCAATAATCATTCCTACCTCCAAGATCATCATTAAACAGGGGTACCATGTCAATGAGGACACGTATCTTGGTCAAGCCTCTTTCCGGGAGCTTAAGTGGTAGAGTTACCATGCCAAGTCTTTGTGCACAGAGATGTCTACAACTCAGTATTTCTTATACCTGATCATGGTCTGAGGCATTTCCAAATATAACACACAGGAACTTGTAGAAGACTAACTAAAACAGTCTGTGCAACACAGCGTTCTGTCACCTTTATGCTGATGAAACCCTGCATCTACTGTGCAGTACAGTGACAACACAAAGAGCCCAGAAGGGAGTAGCATGCCAGCAGTTCTGCAGCACCTGAGCAACCATCACAAAGCATCTGTTCATGCTACTGTGCCTTTATTTCAATAATTTGATGTTTGTGTATGATTGTTTCTGTCCAGTGTAAGTTCACAAACAAATTTAAATTGTTTGAACGGTGGCACAAATTGTTCTCTAGTGACCGTGGAAACAGGAAACATTTCAACCGCAGCGAAAGCCTCACACCTAAAGTCTCTTCCTCTTTATTTATATTTGATTATTTATGTCATTCCCACACATTCACTGTATTTTCTTTGCCAATTTCTAGACTTCTTTGTCAGGGCGCTCAGAGCAACATACCGTATATATATATATATATATATATGGTAAAAATGACTGACTGGAGATGTATGATCATCTAAGCATGAGTTATTAATGTTACTCCAGTGGAGTTCTGTCACTCTGCTCATGCAAGCTACTGTCATCCAGTGGAACCTACAAGCAGTTCATTGGAAGGTTTTCTGCCTACACCTGGTACCATGAAGAACAAAAACCAAGCGGCATAGCTAAGGAGATGACACAAGTGCAGTCTTTTGTGTTTTGCATTTAGCATCTCTTTACATGCGTGTTCCTCTCTCCCTCTGCTTGTCTTGTTTACGCCATAACATATGTTATTTGTGGGAAAAAAAGAGACACAAAGCGTGTATATCCTCCAGCCTGTCAAGCCCCAGCACATTCCTCTCCACACCTTTTCCTCTCCCTGTCCAAACCCTTCCTCTCTCTCCACATGCTCAGCTCTATAAATCATCGCCTAACTGCCAAGTATCAATCCTTTGAATCCTTTAAAGTTGTGCTTCTCCACTTAGTTTAGAATTTATCTTACGCTGTTTTAAGCTGTCACTTGTTGTCACCATGATCCCTCAGTTGTGTTTTGTGTATGCATTCACGTGCACCTATCAAAAAGCAATGTGTGGTTGATAACTTGACCAAGCAGAAATGAAAGTAACCTACATGATCCCAATGACAAAACGTATAATAGTTACCTAAATATAACCATAAAATGTGTTTAATAACACTGAAGTCACTACAATTTCCAGAAGACAGGGTTGGCTTAAATGTTACACTTACTTGTAACACCATTAGCAGAAGTTGCCCAAATTACATAATGCAGAAACGATTTGATACCTGTTGATGGCTGGTTATAGCAACTGGAGTGTCATAAGACCCTAACACATCACTAGAGAAGAATCAGATTATTATTGTGGCCTAACGAGGACAGTTTTCAAACTGCACAGGCCCAGAGTGCCAGAATGATTTTTAAATATCATCATCATTTATTTTCACATCACACTTAAACATGACCTTAAAGTACATTAATCATCGTATGCCAACATGTGTCACAAATGACTTTACCATGACAGTGGAGAAAAATAAAGCGGATGTCAGTCTGGAAGACTAATGTGTATAATACATACACTGAGCTTGCCAACAGCAACAGCATGCTACGATGTATTTTTTAGTGGCCATATATAAAAACAGCAGTTTTTTTAACAACTCTGGTTTCGTGTTTTCATCACCAGAACATGTCACTGAGCAGGACAAACAGTGATTTCTCCATCTTACACATTTGTCACCACTTTAGTTGAAACTGTGTCAGGTGTACTGTTCAAAGAAAGGCATTTACACCCGATATAACGCAGTTCATCCCATCTGCAGTGGGAAAAAACACATTCCCAGCTTTAAAAGGATGTTGGGTGCATTGCATTTGTTCTTCTCAGAGAGGCCCTCTGTGGTCGGTATATCCTGAACATTAAGTCTATCTCAACCTCAGAGACCACCCTGTACTGCTTCCTGATGCTATATCCTACATCAACTTGTCTGGCTTTTTTACAACTGATCTTTCCTGTACCGAGACCTGACAATGGCTGCAGTGACGGCAGCGCTCTGGTATGAGTATCGATGGGAAAGACAGAAAAGTAGGAAAAAGCCACAGAAAGCTTTAGATTGAATTGATATTTGTGCAGTATTTCACGTTTGCAATGTTGAACAACATTTTCTTAAAGTTGTTCATACGCTGTTAAACCCCCCGCCCGTGTAGGGGTGAACACTCCATTTCTATTGCTACTGGGCCCCGCGGTCGGTCTCATGCCACGCAGTCATAAATCTACTGGGCTCCACGACAGCTGACACTGTTCTCCAGCCCTGACCTACTGCACCCTTGACCCTAACATACCGAACGTGGTGGTTGGTCAGGCCGCCTCTGGTCTTGCTTTACATGTTGTTTAGTCATTTTTATACACGATACTGCCAAATATCTTTATAACTTTATTGGCTTTACCTGTTCTGGGAGACCTGTCCACAAGGTGTACATCATTCTTCCAGGTGAGCATTTGTGGCGTTAGAAACCAATGCTTGACTAGAAGGCCTGGCTCAGAGTTTCTCTCAGGTTAAGGTCAGGGCTCTGTGAACGTTCACCCTCACAAAACTCATCCATGTTCTTCTGAACCTTGCTTTGTTTTGAGGAGTGTCCCAATACTTTTGGCAATATACTGTACTTTTTAATATACTGTGTCTTTTTAATAGCAACCGAATTTAGTTTTAATTACTTGACTACATTTCAAATTTGAGGCCCACACTTTAGGAAACTCTCAGATTCAGTCACGTTGGCCCCTGACAGTGCTTCCCTGCTGTAGATAACTGGGTTGTCTGTCTGCAATGTGCCGCATGTTGTTGTCAATATGATGTGAAAAGGATACTGCCATGAGGGACCGCCCACCTGCAGCCGCACCTTAAGAGTGTTTTTAACTAAGCAAAAAGTAAATACAAGGCGGCTTGACTCAACCATATATCTACACTGTTTCCCCTTAAGCTGAGGCGCGGCGGTCGGCAGCTTCATAGATGCTAATGTCATGTCATGTTCCAACAGTGGTGAATCATAATCAAACATAATTCATATATACAACAAGACCAGTAACTAATTCTATACTTTCCATTGTAATTATTCATCGTTATATTATTAGCATTTGATTATCAAAAAGAAATAATACAGAATACTAAACCACAATATTAATGCATATGTAATTATAATCGTATACTCAGTTCATAAGTTGCAGGTAACATTTCTTTTGGTATTACTTTATATTACTTTAGTATTAGTATTACTTTTACTTAGTGGTATTTCAAATACATGCTTTTTTATTTAATGTATACTTACAGTGTGGTAGAGGAAGGATTTCATATTCTTCACTACTACTTATCATTCCGTTGGAGTCATCCTGTGTTGAATCACGCATAAAATCTTCTTTTCATTCATATCGTTCCTGCGTTTGATATTCACGCGCTTCGCCCCTCCACATACGTAAATGTTTTTAAACTTCATTTTCATCAGCTGTTACAGAGCTCGGCAGATCATACGTGTAGAGTAGGACACACGCTACCCGTGCATGACTTCACAGGTGAAAGGTGTACTTCTCACAGATCAGGAATGAGGCAGAGGAGCAACATAAACACGCTTTCTGCCAGTCAGCACCTATTTTTCCATTCTCTCTGATTTTTTTTTCTCTGTCTCATCATCACTGCTGTCACTCTTCCTGTTCCACATTTTCCATCACTCACTCACTGGCTCTCATTTTCTCCCTCTGTTGTTCTTTCTGCCTCATCACTCTGTCCTCTTTCATCTCCTCTCTCCACTCTTTCATGATTTCCCTCTCGCACCCTCAGCCATCACACTCGCTCCGTTTCCTTTTCTTTTGTTGTCTCCCCCTTGTGTAATGCTTGTATGCTGCTGCTCATTTCTCATCGGTCCCTGTTTTGCTCACTCACCCTGCACTTTTATCTCTGTTCTTTTTTCCCCCACTTGTGTCATTTGTCATCCCATTTGAAGAACCATTTTGCAAACAATCCTCAGTGGGTTTTACCTTTCATTAATACATTTATGAATATTTTTCTGCCACTATGTTCATTTTAAAGAAAGTATCCTAAACCTATAGCTGATGTAGCCTCAATTCCTCTGAACAGAAACTTCTACTTGCTGTAAACAGTGGGTAATTTATCATTAAGGGAGTTCTTCAGCTTAGCCTTAGACAACATCAACCCTCACCATAGGTAAACACTTTACTTTATAATACCATCGGCGAACTTCCTACTTCATTCTCGCCTCAATTACCAACAATATTATTTAAAAATAGACTCAGCAAGTCTCACTTTAAAAAAGTATAGGAATAGGAGAAGTTGGTGGAATGCCCTTTAAAAATATTGTTTTGTGAATGTGACACACAACAACAACTAATCAATTAGATCAACAGTTAATTATTGAATGTTTGTTGTCGTGTTTTACTTAAGTATTACTTTAAATCCTAAGTGAAGTTAAACCTTAACATTTCTCTGTTGTTTTAAACGGTTTATTTACTGAAATGTTTCTGTACCTGGATGCTCTTCAAAAACACATTTTACAGAAACATTTGAACCACATTCCAGGTTTGTCTGTTGTTTGGCCTAATGTTCCATGTACTGGACGCTAGAGAGAGAGAGAGACGTCATTTACAAGACTTTTCAGTGTCAGAGAAATTCCTGTATGTCTAAACACAGGTGTTCCATCTGCTTTGGAAAAGAACCAAAGCTGAAAAACCTGGCTCCACACGCAGGTTATTTATTTATTTACTTATCTAATCTACTACAACAGCAAACTTTGGTGCCAGCGATGATGTGTTTCAACAAGGAATTTTACTTGTAAAGAACGGAGGGACCATTTACTCTGAGTTGAATTCCTCGCCTCTTCTGCAGATACATGTTCTTTCTACTGTAACAACTGTTACTGCTGAGTGAACGACATCATCAGTACAGTGGAACAAACACACAATGCTGCTGTCAGACACACACACACACACACACACACAGGCGACCTTCATCACCGTGGATAATTTCCTCACACACTTACAAAGACACAATACTGTCGCTGTTTTGTAGCTAACATTAAGACCCCACATGACTGTAAGTACAGACACGCACAGGAAACACGCTGACTTACTGTGAAGAGCAACAGGTAGAGTGTGTGTGTGTGGAGTGTAAAGACAAATATTAAAGAATTATTTCAATCAGTGGGGCCTGAAATATGTGTGGAGAAAATGTGTTTTCCTTAAGACTCTGTAGTGAAACAACACAACAAAAATATATTAACCAGTACACTGACATATATTAACACATTTAAACACCTAAAACAAATATTGTTCTATCAATTATGGATCATTTGGCCACTTTCAGAGTTACAGTGGTCACTCATAGTGAAAAACCAACAAGTAATTGTCACCAACCTCCAACTGTGTTTGCGTTAACTTACTTTTCTGAACCTCTAATTCTCACCAGCCTTTCTAGCAGCAGGCTGTGTTCAGGAGGAAGCCTCTAAATGCACTGAGCAATGCACAATGCAACACAACCAGCTGCTGAGCACAGTGACGCATTAAGCTGATAAAGAACCAGATGTTCCCACCAGGAGAAGGGGGAGCAGCGCATTGGGTTGGACTTGAACTGGTGAATCAGATGACGAGGAACACCATCATCATCTCGAATTAATGCGTTTTCTGTTTCTTTGCTGGATGTTAAACGAGTTCATCATATACATTTTCTATATATTATGTGTTTATAGGTTGCTTCTGCTGCCCTCTGGTGCCCAATAAAAAACAGTTCCTGCAGGTTTCAGACACATATCATGTGTTCTTTTCATACATTGTTAATTCTCTTGCTGTCGTGTCTTGGTATAAACACAATCCGCAGGTATTTTAAACTGGTTTAATGCCACATTTCCTTTAAAGTCTGCAGCTCCTCTCTGAGAGGAAGTGGCTACCCGTTACCCTCTCAGGCAGCACACCGCGCATGTTTGTTTTATCTTTTGTCATTTTATGTCTGCTACTTACAACCCCCTCCCAAGACCCGCCCTTCGTGATAAGCTAGTGTAAGTACGAAAACATATGATTTAAGTGCTGACATGGTAACAATGGTAGCTTGTTTTATGCTGGTCTTACATTATAATTTTGCCACAAAACATTGCAGCTGGCTCATTTAGACTGCGTTACCCATGTCACATTTGAGTGAAGACTCATTCCTGAAATACTATTTTTTATTAACATGCATCCACAAATGCATAATTGATACTTGAATCTCTTTAGTTCAGCTTCCCCATCAGCTGCAGATGGTCTGATAAACAACCATACCATAGATAACAAGCTCTCAACTTTCCTTTATACAATTTGATGTGTATAATGTTATTAATATACAAAGGCTTTTAAATAAATACATAGTGAGAGTCATACAACAGTTTAGTAAAATGCATGGAGCAGTTGCCAGACAACGTTCTTATAAAGGAACTCCATTGTGTCCTAAATGTTTTTAAATAGTCCCGACAATAGGTCATTAATCACACCTGAATCCACACAACGTGGATGTGATACAGCAGGTGACATGTTGTTTTTTTAACCCCCGGTTAACATCATCAGCCAAGACTCAAAAGCTCTGAGACTGTAATTCTGAAGGCAACATAAATAGCTGGGATCAGAGGTTGAAACCTTTGCTGTAACTAATGTGCACAAGATTATTAATAGATTTTCATTTTGGAGCAAACCTTTTATTCAATGCTTCCCTTGCTTGTGTGAAAACATTAACAGTGCCTGGTTTGCAGGAAGTATCCTGCACATTGTTTTCAATTACGAGGAAGTGAGGCAGGACAAGCTGAGAGTCAACTCTTTAAACATGTTTTTGTGGTGGAGGGTTGTTTCATGCACAGAAGAGCAAATTAACCTGTTTAAAGGTGAACTTGTAGTGTGGAAACTGTTTGATATGTGTAAAAATGTGTGTTGTGAAATTATCTGTATGACTTTAATTAGTTATATCAATCAGAGTCTCCAAGATTAAATTTAAATGTTCTAGTTCATGTCTAACGTTGGTGACAATACTACATTCCCCCATATCCATCTCATGCAACCCAGATGGACAGAAGTCAAGAATTTATTCACATTTGTATCCAAATCCACTTACCATTGAGGAACACACACGGGCCGGCGCGACTTGGGTTCAGTTTCACGTCCAATAAATAGGCCTAGAGAAGCCCAGTACTGAACCTCCACGCCTGTGGTTAGTGGACAACCCACTCTATCTCCTGTGCCACAGTCGTCTTATTTCAGGCCAGGTTTTCTTATCTAGTTAACACTCTGACCATTTTTCTGAATGATAATACTTTCACGCAGACTCTGTCTGCATTACTCTGCTTGCAGGAAAATTGTGTAAACATACACTGCCACCTTTTGGTGTTGCTTTGTAGCCGCAGCTTATTGCATGACTGTAATCTCCTGTTTAACCTATTCAGATTATTTTACACATGTACCCAGTAGCATAACAGTTAGATAAAAACAGCTGCTCACAACAGCATAATTGCAAACTTTTCAAGGTTTTGCATTATTAGGGAAACAAACACAGGCCACGTTGTTACTTAAAGTTACTGCATATTTTTGCAAATGTGACAGAATGAAAAATTATATTATTTTGTTGTTTCTAGTAAATATCTGAGAAGGCTGTTTATAGTACCGTTGAGCAACTTTTCCTCCATTCCATTATATCTGTCAAAATAGTTGAATTGCTCAGCATGATTACAGACAGATATTTCCTCTACAAACTTAGAGGCAGTATGATTATTAGTTTGGTTTATTAAAGTGACCAGATAAGATTAAAGTTTTTCTCCTGTTTTCCTGTTAATTGACTATTGAGAGCCACTCTTATCTGTTTGGATTCTTACAGAATGAGCCACATGGGACCAACACAATAGTGAACAGTCCGTGTAGGTGAATGCACAAACGTTTCCAAAGCAGTGTGGCGTTCAGACACGAGTCGGCGCTCTCGCGTCGTGTGGAGGAGCCCATCGCTCTGACAGCTCGGAGCCTGAGGAGCCCCCACAGAAACTCGCCGCCCAGCATTTCAGCGTTTCACAGCAGAGCGCACAGGCACGCAGGCGTCCGCGGGAGCGCACCGACTGTTCCGGAGGGATGCCCGCCTCCGCACCGAACCGGAGGACTGTTAGGGTTTGATGGGTGGGAGAGGCAGAAGCTGAGGGCGTGAGGAGGAAGATGAAACGGTCAGCCTGGATTTTAATTCCTCAACCACTTGCCTTTACGCGCTGTGGAGAGACACACAAGTCTGTGTAGTCAGTGTTAATCCTCCTGCCGGCAGGAGCAGGGAAAGCCCCTTCCACACTAAGACAGAGAGAAGGAGGGAGAGTTTAAATCAGACATGCACAGAGAGTTGACAGGAGTATACTCACGTCTCTGCTCACGCCAGAATTAAGAGGCTGAAAGAGACTGAAGAGGACCGCGCCACATGATGAGCGAACCAACGAACTGTAAGTGCGGCACTGATGGTGTGAGTGTATGTGTTCGGTTTAACACGTGCTGAGGATGGGTTGTGTGCTGGGAAGTAGACCTAAACAGCCCTCCAGTGAGGTTATTGAACGCATCACACTATTAGCTGGCCCCGGTCAGGAAAGGTTAGAAACAGAGTTTAATTAGTGTATTGATAACCACATCACTCACCAGTAGGTCTTATTGTCTGTGGTTGTTCAGAATCAGGAGACTTTATTTATCCCCTAGGGGCAATTAAAATGTTGTCAGCTCTGGCAATTGTGAGCAGCGTGTATGGACTGAAAGAGATTTCTGTGGTTCTGATTCTCTGCTGAAGAAATGCCTCAGTCCTCTTTCCTTCAACTTTTTTGGTTGACAGGAAATGTTTTTAGTAATTAGATGTCGTTGCAGTCAATGAAGCAAGCTGTGACAGCTACACAGACATTTGGGAGAAAGGAGATGGAGCCTGCTGCTTTTTGATGTTTGGTCAGTGCAGTGCAGGGCACATGCTGTATTAAGATGCTCCAACAGCTAAAGATGGAGCAGGTTTTTCATTAATGTGAAACCACTAAATCCCCAAATTTATTTTGCAAAGCTCAGAAACAAAGTGGCTTTTTCCAATATAAGACATCGACTATCAAATGACTCTTTTCTCACTGTGTTACTGTGTTTTATACTTTTAACCATATAAGGCTCCACTGCAATACAATTCCAACCATGTCAGCACAACAGGGAGGTCTGTAACACCAAAAATTATCTTTTGGCTGAGTGCCACGGTGGACACTGTATGGAGAACAAGGTCAAAGGTCAGAATAAATATGTCATGCTGTAAAATCAACAAAGATCAAGTGGCTCATTTGACTTTTACGACACAGAATTATACGATAAAGGTTTCAATAATGTCGTAACATGCGAAGAGCTGTCAGCACATTACCCAATGCACACATTCCACATGCAACACACACGCGCGTGCGTGCTGCATGCTTTCACCTGCCTCAGTTCCATAAACGAGAATACACAACACATCATTCTCTCTTTCTGTCGTTCATGCACACACAAACACACAGGTGGCTTAGATCTTTCTATGTGTGTGGTTCTAGTTCTTGTGCTGCCATCTGGCTCTAGAACCAGTGCCAGCTTCTGTAGGACACACACACACACACATACGGATAAATTTTTGTCCCAGTTTTACCTTTTTGTTTTTTTTCTCCTGAAAACATTTATAGATCCACAAACTCTCTGTCTCTCCTGCATTGTCATCGGCTTAACCTGCTGGCATGTTGTGTTCGCTGCGCTTGCATAATACCCTCGGCTACTCCAGCATTAAGTGGAACGTGACTGAGTGGAACAAGGGTGGAAGTGTTGCTCAGATTGTTTCACAGTGTGTGGAGTAAAGCCAACTGTTGCAGCATCAAAGTTCAATCATTTGCCAGTCAGTCAGTCAAATCTGTTCATGCCGCTGCTCTTTTGATTTGTTGTACTACCATGAAAGAGACAACGAAATGTGTGTGCGTGTGTCAGACAGTGCAAACACAGGACTTGTTTCACTAAGAGGGATTTGACCTTTTTGATAAGCGGAGACAGGAGAGATGTAATCCTGAAATGTACTCATTGTACCCCTTTCTGTCTGCAGCGTCTTTGTTAGCGTGTTGCTGTCTGTCACGTTCTGCACATTTATATCAACATTCATTAAATCTAAGATTCATCATTCTTAATTGGCATTTGCGCAAAGAACAATTGCAGTGCACACGGCATTTCCTGGTGTGTGGTTCTCTCTGACAAGACAGAAAAAAGAAGTGGAAAACACAGTATAATCAGTAAATAAGACCATAGCATTATGCTGTATAATAATGCAGTACATGTGTACGGTGGCCCCTAGAGACAAAGCATGAACAAAAGAAACAAAAAGAAAATGAGTAAAAACATTTTTCATTTGCAGCATATTTTCTTTTTGTTTGTGTTTTGTCTCCGGGGGCTACCGTACATATGAGTTATGAAAGAGCATCACCATACTCGAAATGTCTCACTGGACACAGGATATGGATACGCCTCTCTCTGCACTGGTCTTCCTGTCTGTCTCTCTAAGCCACTGCCTTCTAATGAATTGTTGTAGGTCCTGCTGATTTCTCCAGGTAACAGGCCTAACAGAGACCTCTACACAGTCATGTCAAATAAACCTTTATTTGAGCGTGCATGGCATTATGTATTACATGCTGCTTTTCTGTCTTATTGATCTACTGGGATTGGTTGCAAACATGTTACATACATACATACATACATCAGGTTTGTCTTATATTAGAAGACAAACCTGAGGAACCTTTTTCACATTCATTATCCACTGAAGCCTGTTTATCTGTCAGATTCCTGTCACAAGACAACTGGATGACAAAATATTCCTCAGATCTCCTATCTTTTTTTTTTTTTTATCACACTTCGATTAGATGTTAAGGAAAAGCCTGTTCTCGTCTCCGTTTCACTCCTCTCCTCTGCTCTTGTCCCAGCTGTTCAGTACCAGTCGGGTCTTTATGGAGAAAACAACAACAGCAGCTCTCCAGTCTCCAGCCGTGGAAATTCGCCCATCGCGTGTGAACGTTGTGGGGAAGTTTGTCGCGGGGAGGTTGTGCGTGTCAAGAACACACACTTTCATATTCACTGCTTCACCTGCCAAGGTAAAAAAAAACACTTCTACATGTTTCCACACATTAGGTGTACACTTATTCCCAATTCATTTCTTTTCTGTCTTGTGACTGATGCACGGGTTTCCATGCGTGGAAGCCACCCACATCAATTTGCATAATTAAATATTAAAAAATTACCAGCACTCAGACAAGAAGGAACCAGCACAATTAAATCAGTAATAGCATCTGTCTTCACTGATGCAAAAACGGAACTATGACTCAAAGCCATTCACAAGATGCACCGCATGAGGCCGAAGACATTTAGTGACACAGCAGCATCAGTAACTGAATGTATGTTTTGTTTAATCAAAAGAGAAATGTAAAACCCAGTAATAGTTTCTTTCCTGTTTCCATCCTGCGTCATACGATCTGTGGAACTTTTACGTAGCTCTGTAGGAACTCACACACGTCTGCAGTGAGTATAGGTTTTAATGCAATAAATGCTGACAGCGATGGAGTGTAACGAGTGAATGATATTTTAAAAAGCAGCGCACTCACTGCGACTCTCCTTCGCCTCTGCCTCATACAGTACGAGCATGCACGGCTCTGTTACTGCTGCGTGTTTGTCTTTGGTTGTTCGAACTCCACCGGTGAGTAGGTGGGACACAACGTTCAAACACAGGTTTGGAGTCAGCAGCCAGTGTAGCAGTGCAGTCAGCAGGTTTTCAGAGCGTAGTCAGACTCCAACCATCTAACCTCCTTTCACAGTCCCAAAGCGTGACTGCACGGCAACCCCCGTTTTCCGTTTGATCGGCCGGTAACTTCGCCTGAATGCGCTCAGCCACAAAGTAAAGAGGACTGCTTCCTGTTGTTTTTGTGAGACATCATCTCTCGTGTAATATTTCTTTTTGCACATCTTAAAAATAACTGTTTTGACTGTTTGTTTGGCTGAATGATTCATTCTCTAATTGACTGACTGGTTGTTCAGTAGAAGCACTCCTTCCCTCTGCCAGCACACAGGGATGTGCTCTTTCTTTGATACTACAGTAGCCTATTTATTATTAGGGGCAATTGATGTTGCAGAGTAAGCTTAATGACTTTTAGCTAATGGACTGTGGGCTGAGTAGACATCAGCTGATGAAGTGGACAAAAATCAAATCATCAGCTTTTAGTACACAAGCAGCTCTGGTTTTTCTCTTGTGCTCATTATCTTTTCCTCTCTGTTCCCTCTTCCTCTCTGTCACTCTCCTGTCTCACACTCTTTGTCTGGAGTTGGGAACGTCTGAGGCTTACATTGTGTCTTTGTTTGGTAAAGCGGTGCTATTCGGGATTCAAGAGAGGATGTTCTGGTGAGTGGAGAGGAAAGGAGGTTTGGGATAAAACATTATAAAAATAGAAACACATCAACACTTTTGGAGGGAAGGCGGCAGCAGGCTTGTGTGTTTGTGTCGACACGTGGTCTTGATTCAAGATTCACGGTTTCACGGTCAGTTGAATAAGCCGCTACTTTGGTCTATGAGTTAGATTGTTCTGAAATTCACCAGAGGATAAATCCTACTGTCTTTGTAGATGACCAAGGATTTCATATAATTCAACAAAATTTGGTTGTACTGTTAAAGTACAAAACATTTTTAATTTAATGGTTGGTTTGGAACCAGATTTCTGCAGATACTTTTTATCAAGTACTTGGTGGTGGATAAAATTCAATTCAGTTTATTTCATATATATCACCAAATCATAACAAAAGTCATCTGAAGGATGGATATTTGTAGTAACATAATGAAATATACAGGATGGATACATATGCAGTTTTCAAGAAGACGTGTCGCTCATACTTAAAAAAAAACTGCAAGTCTGCAAATAGAAATGTCTGCTCTCATAAAATGTCTCATAAAATATCGAACACATTCATTCATATTTTAGAAGAAATTATGCTGGTTATGGAAATAAGGAGTTCGAGGTCCGCAATTCAGTGGACAAATGTGAAGACGCAACTATTAAGAGTTCAACTTTGAACATCTGAACATTCACTCGTCCCATCTGTAGACAGAATCCATGTTCTGGGACACGTTTTTGCCAGTCTACTCCCTCAGCTTGCCTGTACGCCGGTTAGACTCCCACGTCTCTGTACCTCTCCTCCTCTTTCAATCGTTCTGATCACACCTATGCAAACTCACAGAAGCAAGGAAGACTTTCCCAGGTTGACGATGCAGAATAGATGAAGGAAGACAAAGGTAGGGTGGCAAACGTGTGCTGGATGGACAGATCAGCAGTCTGGCTGATACTGTACGTCCCCTGGCTCCCCCTGTCTTTTCATCCGCTAGATTCTCCCTGACTCCCCCCTTGCCCTACTATTCTCTTCTCTGATGCCTTGTCTCAGCCTCATGTCTAAAATAATCCTCTCATCTTCTCCCCTCACTTTTGTATTCACCAGAGAATTGAGCCATGTACATCATCTTTGACCTCGCAGCTTGAGTATTTCTGGAGAAGCATTTCAGTTAAGTCTGGAAAATGGGCCAAAAACAAACAAACACCCCAAATGGCTCCTCACAAGCCGTTCTGAGTCATTCGTACTCTTTTAATCCTCTAGTTTCGGGATTCTTTTCAGTCAGGAGACTCTAGAATATAGGCACATTAATTAATTTGGATGAATTGTACAACTGGTGATCCATTAAAATAAGCTTGAAGTGTACCTGGAGATGGTACGCCTATTTGATCAGTATTCACGCACGCTCAGACAGTCACGGATGGCCTGGCCCTTTCTTCAGAGGAAGACTTCAAGGACAGAGTGAGAAGCATTCACCACTGTGTGTGTGTGTGTTCACCTGTGCAGTACTTGTGTGTACAGTGTGTTGGTTATTCTCTGCATCTGGAAGCTGAAACAGGCAGCATGTGTACCAGGCCACAAGGACGAGTTACCGGTGGTAAACAAAGCAAGCGTTATGTGCTGCGTTTTATTCCTGTGTTTGTCCAGGCCTCAAGCACTTCACTCTAATAGGCTATGAATCACTGTTCACAGATGTAGAAGAAAAGGATTTAAATACTTCAGCATTTCAGATGAACTGCAGCAGAACTTGCCCCCTGATGGGCAGAAACGGGGACAAGTAGGAGGCTAGTGGTGAATAAAGCTGATGGAGCAGGGAGTGAAGACGGAATAAAAAGAAGACGCAGCATGATTTAATTTCATCTTATTCGTGCCTGTTTTCTGTTTGTATTCTCTACAACTCTTGTTTAACCTTTCCCCAGCTCTAGATGGACAGTAGAAAGTTAATTGGCCAAACTGCTAAGTCCTACTGTCGGTAAACGGATGCTAAATGCAGACAACCTTCAGAGTGTTGGACAGCAGGTGTGGTTAGGGGAGGTCTCGAGGGGCCAAGTGTTTCTTGATGGGTCCAGCGAAGCAGCATCTGACAAGTCTTGACCTATTTTCAACATTAAGTTTTAGACAGCAGGTTCAAGTGGCAGCGGGAAAATGTGTCCCGACTGTCCATAAAGGACTAAAATGTCATGTGACAGAGGGAATAACGGATGGTAGCAGGAAGCCTCATGCTCATTTATATTCTGGGAGTTGTAGGCATTGACATTTTCGGCTTCTATTATAATTACACTGTAAATCTGTAGCCATATATTTAGGATGAAGAGAGTAAAGAGACTCAGAGTGTCTTGTACACTTTGTGTCAGTGTAACAGTTCATTCACAGTTGTTTTTGCAATGGATTTTGGCCGTGATTGTGATTCTATGTTCATCATACATCATAGGTCTGGATTTTGCATGTTCTACAACATGTTTTGTGTGTTAACAAATAGGCTTCATTTGCCATATGAATAAAAAACACACTTTAACCTGTATACATAGCCTACTAATGTACGTGGACCATGGTCTGTAAGGACAGTTTCCAAAGAGTCCCCAGAGAGGCCAAGTCTGAACAGCTCCCCATATTTCCCATTTTTGCTCCACATGTAATAACTTTCCATTTATACAGTGATGAATGTGTGAATGCTGTCAGCAGTGTGAAGAGATGAGAAGGACCTTGTTTGAATCTGCAGGAGCCAGAGACATAGACAGTGGTCGATGTGGATGTAGTAATCATTATACATCATATCCTGCCACGTGCATTAGATCCTATTAGAGGAGTAAAAATATGAACGATTGACTTGTTGGATGCACGTCACACACGTGTGTGTTTGTTTGTGAGTGCAGCACATACACAACAACAACGTCCGTGTGCTACTGTAGCTGTTCTACAGTAAAATGATTCAGTCTTAGGTAAACTGAGAAAGGTCAGTCCGGCATTTAAAATTGTGCAGAAGTGACAGAAGCTTCGCCTTGACAAAAATACGCCTTCAGACACAGAGAGGAGAGAAAAATACCATTACTGAACATTAGGTCTCATGTTGGAAATGGTGACCTAGTTTCTTTTTCTAAGATGAGACTATTATTCAGTTATAAGACAATAAAAAGAATGAGCTTGTTTGCAGGAAACAACAAAAGCATCACATATATCTTGTAGTATGCTCCTAAGATAATTTCAGATCTATTCAATTCAACTTTATTTATTTAGCGCCAAATCACAACAAAAGTTATCTTAAGGCACTTCACAGTGTGAGGTTTAAGACCCTACACATTATATTAATATATACAGAGAAAACCCAACAGTCCCACTTGAGCAAGCGTTGAGGCAACAGTGGAGATCTGTGTCACACAAATAAAAACCAGGCTTAGAAACAGTCAGGAGTGTGCAGAGGACTGTTCAGAAGGAACGGAGAGAAAGAAACCAGAGAAACACAAGAAATGAAGAAATCAGTTTGTCAGATACAAAATTAAAGGACTGACTCAGCAGGATTTCATAAAACTTGGCAATGCCTTTATCTTCAATAGCCCGGACTACACGAAGGTTACAAGTGGATCAAGCTGCTGCAACTTGAGTCCTAAAGTTGGAATGTGAATCATTTCCGTTTAGTTTACACAGATTTATTTTAACAGAGTCACACCAAGGCTCATAATCATCAGAAATCACACGTTCCTTGTTTTAACACAGGAATTAATATACACCGAGACCCTATTTGATTTTCTTTGTGAAAATCAAATGATTGACGTGTTGGGCTGTCTCCATGGGTTCAGGTTGGCTTCAGTAGACAAACACATTAGGCAGCTTGACTGTGTGCCTTACTCCATAGTAGAGTATAGATCTCTCCATCTCCGTCTGAGCCACTTCATACAATAGCTTGGATTAGATCAGATCCATTCACTCCACTGGGTTTAGAGCCATTAGCTTAATTAGAGACCAGACTATTGGTGCACTGACAGATATCTTAATCTGTTGGCTGCTTTTCAGATGCCTAAGTTATAGTGTGTACAGGAGTGGTGGTGCCACTGTGAGTACTGTGGTGTGTACCTCTACTCAAAGGGTCTGCACACTACATATATAACATCATATATTTCTTTATATAGCACATATCGTACAATAATGTAATACATTTAATACCCAAAGCATCCTGGAAAATTAATACAATAAACAGTGAGCTATATGTGTTGGCTTGTGCAGAGCTGAATGGGTAAAGCACGGGACTGACAAGTCATTTCAATTATTTTGGGCCCGCAGCATGCTTTAGTGTGGTGGCTTTATAAGAGGATTTTCCTTGGTTGCAGCCACCAAATGGCGTCTGCTGTTATGAAAACTCTAAAACATAATTGGTGGAGGTACGGTTAAGCTCCCTACCTCCCTGACAACTGGAGCAAATCATTGTTCAGCCACCTTTAACCTGACTAACCACCGAGCTGAGCCGAGTTCTCCTCAGCCTCAGCACAGCTGGACCAGAAACAATCATTTGGCTGAAAGCCATTCAGCAAGCGCTCAATGCGTATCTATGCGCATTCATGAATGTCTTGGCCTGAGCACGCATCTAATCGCACATATCTGCCTCCGTAAACACACATTAATAATCATATATTGTGTGCAAACTCTAGAGCTATAATCTATCAGTACACTCACAGGGTTTTACACCCAGGAACACGTGCTGTAGATGCTCTGTATGGATTCTCATGTGCAGCCACAACATACTGTGTAAATTACCAGAATAATCCCCAAAACCAGATTATAGTATTAACCCTTTAGAGGTCAGTAGGGACAACAGATTGGACTCTCATTTGAACAACTCCACCCTTTCAACCACCACACACTCACACAGTCAGTCACAGTCACTATACTTGTGAGGACACTCGTGACTAAATCCATTCAGTAGCTCCCTGATTGTAATCTAATGGACTTAAATGTGTCTACACAAGGATATGAAGACATGCCCCCACACACTCTGTGTTTTCTATTAGTTTCCCTCAATCCAAAGGGAGAAATCTCTATCTTTGGAAATTTACTTGTGGTTTGTTTAAAGACAAACAACAACATCTTGTGGCATATCAAACGTATCCGTCTACTTTAAACACACATTTCTCTCTGTTGGTTTAAGTTGTGATGAAATAGTTTTTTCTGTCTGTTCAGTGTGTGGCTGTGACTTGGTCCGCTCGGGTTTCTTCCACCACTCGGGCGAGTACATCTGCACCGAGGACTACCAGCGTCTCTACGGGACCCAGTGTGACAGCTGTGATCAGTACATCACCGGGGAGGTGGTGTCCGCATTGGGGAGAACGTACCACCCACACTGTTTTGTCTGCAGTGTCTGCAGGTAAGAGAAAAGTGCACATATGTGGTCTTAATATTAGAAATAGTAATGATTATGTATAAAATGCCATAAGTTACAATATAATGAGCAGAGTAAGTAGCAGGTGTAGTGTTTCGAGTCTGTCAGTTTACATACAACAATTCACTTCCCATGTAGTTTTCAGCTCTGTTATTTTACTCATGAATCCTGCTGGCAACAACAAATGAAACCAAGCAAACAACAGCAACAAATGTTATTCCCACAGAGCACCACACACTTCACTGTGTGTAGGCTACACAAGTCTCTTCTCATACAACAGCTAACTCTTGACAATTAAAATGCAACTTGTTTTACAAATCAAAGTTTATTTAAAGCGTTTGGTTTGTCGGAATACGCAGATTTTTCACGGATATCGGGCGATAGAGTGATGCTGGCCGATTATTCGGAACATTGCACTTACTAAATGTAACTTCAAATGACATTTTCCGTCTTTAATTCCAACTGGCTGCTCTCATTTACAATATTTATATTTATCATCTAAATCTGGTACTGGCTTCAGTTCTCTTCACTTAATGCTAGTTTGATAAAAATAGATGGAATGTGATTAGTAAGCAGTAAATATGCTCAGTGTTACACGTACCACAGAGATGGATCATTAAGTTTTAGTTTGCTTATTACGAGTCTTTTTGGACAGTTCCCCCCTCTCGTACTTGCTCTTTCAATAAAAACTCGCTGTTCTGAAATTGCGGATGAAGCGTATTCATTTTGAAAATGGCAGTGTCAACATACTGCTATAAAATTATGTCTCACAAATGGCTTTTTTTTGTAAAATAGTTGACCCAGCAGTCAACTTTTCTAAATGTGTGCTGCGTCGAAAGCTTTAGGTGAATGAAATATAAACAGCATGGTATGGAGCCAGGCAGCACACTGATACAGTTGAAAGTATTTATTATGTTCATTTGGAAACCAGATTCATTCAACTGCTTTCTTGTTGAAGCTGCAGAGATGTGTACGACTATACAGCACTGTCCTGTAAAATTTGTGTGTGTGTGTGTGTGTGTGTGTGTGTGCGTTCTCAGGAGTCCGTTCCCAATCGGCGACAGGGTGACCTTCTGTGGAAAGAAGTGTGTGTGTCAGCAGTGCTCACACTCTCTGAACAGCGACAAGCCCATCAAGGTCCACGGACCCAGCTGTAAGGAACACACACACACACACACACACACAGCCTCGACACTCTATGCACACACATGCAAACCACACAGAACTGTAATGTTTTTGCCACTGACTTCTGCCAAAATAAAAATAGAATTGTTGTGTTCTCAAATTTTGGAGCTTACTTGTACTTACACTTTTTTTTACTCTTTGTGAAAATAAACTTCAGTTCTCATCTCCGTCTTCATCAAATCATAATGTGACCTAAAAGTAAGTGTGGCCCCTGTGAACCAGGTGTGAGCATTATTCGGTTGAGTCAGTGGACGGATCTCCTCCCACAGCTGGATCAAGGCATCAGATGAGGATTTCAGACAGCACCACACTAGGATACTACATACTACATACCCAGAACATCATTAACCCTCCACCAATCCAGTCATACTCTGTGACCACCACATGCACATGCTCTCTTGTTTCTGTCTCTCCATTGCGGATGATGTCACTTTCACTGTAACTCAACTAATTGAATTGGACAGCTTGGTATTCCAGGCGTTGGACTAACTTAGTGTCATACTGTCTTTGCGTTTTTGTGCAGTGTAGTTTTTGACATGAATGAAGAATGAACAATATACAGACTTGATCTTGATCCTGTATATTTTTCCTATGTGCCATAGAACACATGAAAAGCAGTAATTCTGGCCATTTAGAGCAGAACATAGTTGTGATGTAACCTGTTGTTATTTTACTGAATTTAGTCTCATCTGGCATTACTCTGCAATAGGTTAAAAAAAATAGAGTTACTGTCCACCTGTTAAGTGCTGTGAGCATAGCCACCTTCCCTGGAGCTACAGTACACACCTACGTACGCACACACTCACAGAAGGTGGCTTGCTGCTTCAGGTAGTCTTGTAGCCTCGTTCGTGTAGCTCCATCTGCCAAAGACAGGATGACTATCACAGCAGGAGAGAGGGACAAGGAGTAAGGACGTGATGAGAGGTTGGCAGAGAAGAGAAGCAAGAACAAATAGGAAGGATGGTGAATGGAAAATAAATTAAAGCGGCTTTTATCTGTCTTGTCTCCTCTCTGATTGCTGCACTTCCTGCCTGTGCTGCCCTCCTCCAGACTGTGCAGGTTGCAGCGAGGAGATCAAACAGGGTCAGTCACTGCTGGCTCTGGAGAGGCAATGGCACGTCAGTTGTTTTAAATGCCGAACATGTGGCTGTGCGCTCACCGGGGAGTACATCAGCAAGTAGGTGTCCCCCAAATGTACAGTTTCTAGTTGTTTTTAAGCCAAAATGTCGTGAAGATCTCCACATTTTCTGTTCTAAAAAAGCTACTTCGTTGATATTGTTGCTTGTTTGTAGGCTGTTAAACTGCAAAATAAGGATAATAAACTTGCTATAAGCATAGAAACCTAAACATAAGAAGGAAGTTAGTTACAGGATAAATGAATTGTTTCTTTCTGTTCCTGGTAGGGATGGGATCCCTTACTGTGAGACCGACTACCACACTCAATTTGGGATCAGGTGTGAGACCTGCAGTGGGTACATCAGTGGGAGAGTACTTGAGGTAAACCCATTTGTCCATGTGTATACTGAACATTCATACGTGTGGGTTTGTGTGTCCGTCTACAAATAGCTGTGAAAACGCAGCTGTCCTTCTATAAATGACTGAAGTGTTGACTGATGACGAAGCAGCTTTGGAAAACCAACAGCACTCTCAAATCTCCTCCAACCAACCTCTTTTCACTCCTTCCCACGTTCTCTTATCTTGCCTCTCTCCCATGTTTCATTCCTCATTGCTTTTTGTCTCTTTCTTATCAGCACTCTGTTCCCGTTTCCTCATTTGTGCCATCTGCTTTGCTCCTTTCTGCCATATTTGTATCTTCATTTCTTTGTCCTATCCTTTCTCCAGGCTGGAGGAAAGCACTACCATCCCAGCTGTGCCAGGTGTGCCCGCTGTCACATGATGTTCCTGGAAGGAGAGGAAATGTACCTAACAGGTGAGGGGAAAAGAAGAGGGTGAGTTTTCCTGATAGATGCCTGTGGCCTTACAAAGGTGCTTTGGCATTTGAAGCTAACGGGCATAAAAATAGACTTGCAGCATCTATTGAATGAGCTGTTCCCTGCAAATATCCAGATGGTCAGAGTGTTTCTGCATCTCTGACAGTGTGTGTGTGTGTGTGTGTGTGTGTGCATGTGTATTGGACAAGGAGGGAAGGAATGTCAGACAGAAGTAGGATATTGCCACCTGATATATGGCTGCTTTTAATAAACTCAATGGGAAAGACACACACACACACACCTTCCACAGCTGATGTTTTCTGGATATACACAAAGGTTGGAGTCAATTACCTCGCAGCCTTCGCCTCTGTTACTGCGTCGATTACTCTGCAGTGACCAAATTAATCTGAATGAAACCATCTGAGGGTCAAACTGAAACATCTGGAAGCTTCTGTATTTTCAAATGAAAAAAAAAGAGGACAGTGTAGTGCAGGTTGACGCCGCTTTTAGTTTTCATGTTCCTAATTGGTAATTATGTTCAGAGGAAATGCACTTTGATGCCTGTCAAGTTTGCATGTATTATGTGGACTGACGATCAGCTGATATTATTGAATGACAGGGCAGCACCTAAAAATAACACAAAGGCATTCAACACTTTTATTATTGCAAATTTTATTAACCACTGTTTTTTCAAGTACGTTTACGATATATTAAAGTGACAACCAGCAGAAGATGTTAGTATTTTTTATAAGATGTTATTTCTTTCTCAAATGTTAGAAATGTGGCGAAGCAGAAAAACATCTTAATGCAAATTAGGTGCATAAAACTAGAAGATATAGAACATTTTATGTGTCTTTAAGATGAGGATAAACCTGAAAAAGTGTCCTCAAAGAAAGGTGTAGAGACATTGTGTGTTATACAGCTGACTCGTGCTGATTTAGCTGAATCCAGATGAAATGTAGAGCCACTATACTGTAACGTGTTCCAGAGTCACCACACAGGTTGACACCTCCCGTTTTACCTCATTGACATTCTGCTGCTCTCCTGCTCCGGGCCACCAGTAAAACTAAGCATTTGCATATTGAAATCTCTGTGTGTATGCATGTGTGCCTCTAAACGCAAGTTTCATTTTCTTTTACGGCTCTCATGCATTTGTGCATCTGCATAGGAATGCAAGTGTGTTTAAATGGACAGTGTGTGTTCCTATGCATTTATGTGCGCGTGTGGAGCTCCAGTGAGCTGCCCCAAGGTTACATTCACTCCTTTTGATGACTTCAGACATGTAGGAGGGCTGAGCAATCACCCTCGTGAGAGACGCTCAATTACAACGCACTCACACACACACTCGCAAGACACTTGCGCGCGTGCGCACACACCCTTGCGATCAATCTCGGGATGCATGTCTGGAATAAGAAGTGCTGTGTGTCTGTAGGTGAGTGGGTTGTGTTTCGGAGGTGCGGGCGGAGAACTGTTTTATGAACTGTTCGTGAATCCTTCAGCTAAATATTAGCACCTAAAATCGATGCATGGATGGAAAGAGTTTGATTATTTGTCCCTTTGTTGGCCTCAGAATGTCAGAGTCTGGTTTTTTAAAGGGCTTGAAGCTGTGCCCCCTGCAGCAGGTGGTGCCCTGTAGGTGGCCGCCAAGTTTGCATATGTCAAGAGCTAGTATCAGTATGCTAGAGATAATATCGGTAGGCCGATAATATCGGACATCCCTAATTTGGTGGCCTGGTAGTTTAATGGGATAAGAGTCAGACTGGAATGCAGAAGGTTGCAGGATCGACTCCCAGCCCAGACTCCTAGCCCATTCCCTGCAGGTGTGCCCTTGAGCAAGACACTCAGCATTAGCTCCTTGTTAGTTGCTTTGGATAAATGTGTCTTTCAAGCAAAGTAAAGTATGTCAGAATCACCTGGTGGGAATTTTATTCCATTAAAAATAAGAGTCTGGACAGACGATGCATAAAAACTGTAATTTGGTTGGTGAATACTGTTTCTTACTTCATTATCGATGTAAAATATTGATAATGGAAGCTTTAAAAATCAAATCCATCTCGTTATTTGAGTCACAGATGACTGAGGCTGGAGAGGGACAGGACGTGTTGGTATGTTTAGATTGTGAGACAATCAAGTTATGAGTGACATTAAGCTGCATAAATAACACTTACATTTCAATTGAGTTTGAAACTCGTCACTTCTCATAACTGTCATCAGTTAATTTAGCCTTTCTTAAGATTACTGCTGATTCATCAGTTGTGGCAAAGAAGCGAAACACTACCTCTTTTTTTTTACTCCATCAGAATGGGAACAGACTGTTTCTCATGGCAGCACATTTCAGAAAGTAAAAATGCCTCAGGCTGCTTGAATTTCTGCCACTTCATACAATCAGAATATCAAACAGCATTACCACTAATGTCAATATTTCTGCCCTGCATCTGAACACCGGCCGCCTTTATGTCTTCTTTTGAATATCACTGGTCAAGATAAAAACATCAGTTTGGTCCATTGATTAACCTGCTTTGCATAAATCGACAGGAAAATAACAAATGTCTGTCTAAACAAAGGGATTCAGTCAAAAACGTCTCTTCTGCATATGAAAAGCTCGTTTTCCCTGAGCGGATGTACAGTGGTGTTGTTGGTTGAAATCCTTTTCTCTGCAATGTTAAAAATCTCCTCATTCAGGAGATAAAGTATCTGAAGTCCAAGGCCATACATCTGTTCAGCAGCACAGTTGAGGAGCGTGGGTGGGATCGGGGTGCGCTGAATCACCGCGCATGGTTTCTGTCGACCATATTGATTTTGTGTGGTTGTTCCACATGTGTGTTGTTTGTGAATGCGCTGCATGTTGTGTGTGTGTGTGTGTGTGTGTGTGTGTGTGTGTGTGTGTGTGCGCGCGCATGCAGGTAAGATTTATGGCGCTGATAGTGGTTGTATATCAGAGTCATGACCAGCTAACTGAGTCCATTCAGCTGTCCTGCGTTGCCCAGAGACATGAGGAAATGATACAGAGTTAGAGTGCGTGTTTGTGTTTGGAGCGGATGCATTATCACCATTATTGCTATCAGATCTAAAGGCATATAACATCCTGACATTAGCGGTATATTGTTAGGAATAAGATCGAATTAATGTGGTAATTCACTCCCCTCTCTTCTCTTTATCTTCTCACTTCCTTTCTTCTTCTTATGTACGTTTGCTTTCTTTCTTTCTTTGTCTCGTTCTTAGTTCACTTATATATAGTATAACCTTTTTTCTTGCTCTCTCTTTTTTGCCGTTGCAACCTCACTCAGAAACTCCCCTCAGGATGGTGCGAGAGGTGGCGAGGTGACAGATTCTGTAGCTATGAAAGTTTTATTAACTTTCACCGCAACCCATCGATACTTTGATTATATGATTTCTAAGTTTGGACTAAACGACCAACACTGCCACACTCTTCTCTTCCTCTGTCTGTCTGTGCGGGGAGCCTGGGAGATTTACATCCTTGTATCTTTAGACGAGACAGACCGCCTCTGCAGGGCTGCTCCCTGCCTTCACACTTTCTCTCGCTCCTTCTGTGTGTGTTGTTGATTGAAGTCGATGCACTTGAGAAAGGCCACTCTTCGCCATAAAACTGGCTGCTGCCCGCACGCATTAAACAAAATAAACTGAGGGTGTTTTTGTTTGTGATGTTGCAGGTTCAGAGGTTTGGCACCCCATGTGTAAAGAAGCAGCTCGACTGGAGCGAAAACTGAGGGTGAGCGTTACTCAAAATACTCACAGTCCCCTGATGCACTCTGTTCTTTCTGTCTCTCCTGCATTATAAGAAACTGACATAACAAACATTTGCTTCACATACATTTAACTTTATGTCTAATGCAGTTTTTAATGCTTCCTTATATTATCTGTGAAAGATCTACTTGACTTTGTCAGTGATGAAGCCTGTCAGTAGAAAAGAATTTTGCATGGCTCCTTGATTATCTTATTTATTAGGTAGTATCTTTTTTATAAGAGAAACCAGCTGTTGTGCCTGAGCTCGACTTGTTTTGACCTCAGTCTCTCATTCTTACGCTCGTCCCGCCAGCTGAGACGTACCTCTGAGACGGCGTCCATTTCTCCTCCGTGCTCCTCTCCCCTCCTCGGATCCCCTCACCGATTCATCTGTGTGAGTAACCATCGTCGCCGTGGTTACGGCAGCGCTGCAGTCCTTATGCTTTCAGCTGTCGCTGTCACAGCTGTCAATCAAGTATAAATGACAAGTCGGAAAATGAAAAGTCACTTTCTTTCTGAGTTCACGTGATCGTCCTGAACATAGCTGTAGGGCCGTAAATACTGGGGGAAGCTGCCGAAGTAGAATGAGTGCACTGTGGATGTGGGCCTGATGTTGTATTTTCCACACATCTGTCCATCTGTCATAGTTGTAAGTTTATGTATGAGTCCAAGTGAATGTTTGACACATAGCTTTGACATCACATTACATTTTCTCCTGAAGCGTCACATTCACATCATGAATTGGATTTGTTTGATATTTCCATTGTATCTGTACACGCTTTTGTTTATCATCACTCGTCTCTTTCCGTCTATCAGAACTGCTTTCTCCTGTGTCCTGTGTGTGTGTGTGTGTGTGTTTCTGTCTGTATTTCTATATATGTCCATCTTTTTATTCCTAATTCAGTCTCCATTTATTTTATGTGTACGTTTACCTCTCTGTCTACCTCTCTCTCTCTCTCTCCCAGTCTAAGGCTGACAGTGATGTTTTGGACTACAAGCAGCTGGCAGCTCTGCCCAGGGTTAAAGCAATATATGACATCCAGCAGCCTGACATCATCCCTTATCAGGCCGACCATGTGCACACACGCCTCTCAGATGTCACGCAATACAACTGTGGACAGGTGCACACATGCACAGACAAACAGTCAATAGTTAGTAGTAAATCCTAAGTTATTTCATTTTGTTGTGCAAAAATGAGATAGCAGGGAAACATTTGTTTTTTCTTTCCATCAGTCACTGGGCTCCTTTTCCCCGTACTGTAACGTAAGTACTCCAACCAACACATTTCACCTCTATCTAACGACTCAGTATCTCCTTTACTCTGAAGTGTTAAGTGGCCTCAGAAGTGTAATTATTTAAATCTAATTTGGAAGGATGTTGAGGG
>JAUMTR010000006.1:14263112-14277868 GCA_032270685.1 Microctenopoma stevenorrisi
GTATCTCCTTTACTCTGAAGTGTTAAGTGGCCTCAGAAGTGTAATTATTTAAATCTAATTTGGAAGGATGTTGAGGGGAAAATGTGTCCCACAGATAAATATGTTAAGATCCCACCAATCAATTATTGAAACTGTTAACATAACTCTTACCAATAAAGGCGGCTGCAGCGGGGAGCTGTATCGATGGCGAGCTAAAAGGATTGGTTATGGGCCAGATTTGGCAGATCCACCTTAAATATAGTTTCATCCCTGCCGCTATAAATGTCAGTGTTTTAGTTGAATGCATTCTGTGAGCAGCCAACTCACTTTTAAGATGCCACCGATGCCAGACCTCATTAACTTACAATGGTTTAGTGGAACTCTGCACAGTTATTTCCTTCAGTGATGCTTGAATATTAGGAGAAATGAGATGCAGTGGGGGGTTCGTTAGTGAGTTTCAGGGAAACTGGTGAGTGATTGAACTAAACTAATCATTTCCCCCTGTGTCTAGTAACTGTGCTAAAATAAGAAGTTGAACATTTAGTTATGTGTAGTTAGAAATGTGTCGTATATAATATTAAACTTCTCTCTCCAAGTGATAAACACAGCCTTGTGTAGTTGCATTTATTGCATTAGGGAATTAAAGTATATATTCCCCTGAGACAACCTTTCCCTGTCCAGGACCTACTGGATGCTGTGGAGCTGAGAACGAGGCGTTCCTCCAGCACCACCTTCACCGATTCCCCTGCACACAGTCGCCACAGAGGCTCCCCGCTGCATTATTATCTCCCCGGTAACGATTCCACTCATGCAAAAACACACGCACAAAGTATGAGGTCCATCCTAGACAGATGTACTAGCTCTGAGAATGGATGCAGCAGGGTGTCATATCCCAGCAGCTCCCCCCAGCGCACACATGCTGGAGGGACTGTTGGCCCTTCTGTTGCTCATGCTTTGGTTTCTCTCGCTGCGATTGGCTGCACTCACTCCAGGCAGTGAGAGTGGCAGGAGTTCACCCTATTTCAGTCAGCCAGAGCCCAGGTGTGCCACACCCACCAACAGCACCTTCCAAGCCCCCAAGCATTTCCACGTGCCAGGTAGGCTCTCGTGTGTAACCCCGATCCTTCACCGACCTAAATTTACCCATCAAATCAACCTGCACTGCAAATACGCTACCAATTTAAAAGCTTCCCTGATCATCAGAAGACTCTTTTGCAGTGATGGTAACACAGCTGAAGGAGTTTATCTTTTCACGATAAACATAGAAAAAACATTTTAATGTGAATCCTTTTAAATGGTAGCGTATCTACTTCTGCTGCAGCCTCAACATTTAATTTTAAATCGTGCAGAGTGAATCAGTCATCCCTTATCAGGCCGACCATTGACCAGACCACTCAGTCATCTGTCGAATCTCTAACCCTCATAGTGACTCCAGGTCTGCAATAGCTGCAAGAACTTTCAATCCCATGTAATACTTTTACTGTCAAACACTCACTGTAAGAGTTGAAATACATTTCCCAGACCAAAGCTCTAGTGATCATTTGTTGAGCTACTTTTCTGTACCTATTCCAACAGAAGTTAACGCCGCCCATTGCACAGGTGTGAAGATGACTGTGGAAGATTTGAGATGTCTTTTGACATTTTAATGAGCTGCTAAAATCATGAAGTACAGAGTAGTTCCTCTTTACCGTCTCCTACAGCCGGGAGTTTGTCTAATTTATCTTCCTGATCTGGATTCCTGGACACCAGCTCATTTTATTTAAACATTCGGTCAACATCCCACATTATCACGTTAATGCCTCCCTCCTGAATGTTTCACTTTGTCTTTGTTCACCACACTTTAAAAGGCCTTTACTACTAACTGCAAGCTGTGCATTTGGTTTCCCTCCATCATTCTCTCCTCCTGCCTTCATTCCATTTCTCACTGCATGTTCCTGCTCTGCCGTTTCTCTTTGCCAGGCCTGTGACAGCGCTCATGCTTTTCAACAGTGAGCAAAATGTATTTGGGGGATGCTTTTCTCCTGTCATTTCAAAGTTGCTCCCTCTTCACTTGTGCATCTTTTTTCCTTCAGTCTCCTCCGCCCTTCAACTTCTCCATTCTCTCTCTCCTTCATTCCTATTGCCATCTGCTACTCCTTCCTGTATAACTCCTCCTGCATGTCGCTCAGGTTGTCTTGATGCACAGTACCACCTCCACTATTGCAGTTTATTGCCACTGCTGTCAGATTTATGGTTAAGAAGACCGTAAATGTATGCAACTAATTTGGTGGGAATGGATGAATTTAGGAAAATCTAGACGATCATGCTCAGCCTCTATCCCTCTTTTCTCTTCCTTACACTAACTGTTTTTTTGTTTCTGTTCTCAGCCTCTGAGGAAACCAACATCTACAGGAAACCCCCCATATATAAGAGAAGAGGTTAGTGGTTTCTTCAGCTTTTGTCAGGCTGTCTAACTAATGGCCAGTTTGGTGGCTGAAACCTCTGTTTGACCATCTCACGGAATCCATTTTAGAGAATCGTGGCTTCTTTCTGGGTAAACACATGGACACAGGAAGTATGAAAGAAAGCACGAACATCTGGTGCTTCTGACATTTAGCCCGCCTCTCCAACTTTCCCTCAAAAGGGAAGTAGTCAGGGAAACGGGAAGTAATTTCCTCCACAAGCTCATTTGATTGCAGAGTTTCGGGAGTGCCAGTGGATACTCAGTACAGTACAGGATCTTTCTAAAACCGTTTCCGTCATCTATATATACAGTCTGTACTATACACTAGTGCTGAAAAGAAATTTAAAGTCATTCATCCATCAACTCTGATAATCAATGAATCATTCATCAACAGTCAGATAAACCAATAATGCACAATGTTGTATCCCTGGAGTCTATAATCAACATGTCTCTTTAATTTGAAAGTTTAGAGTTTTCCACAACTAGTAGAGAGGCATAAGGACCATGCATGTGAGATTTGATAGCCTCATCAGAAATAAGATTAGGGGTTCTGCAGGTGATTTGAGAGGTGAAGTAAAGCTGAGGGAAGCAGTGCCAAACACTTTGAGTGTGTCGGTGATCCATCAGTGCTCAGATGGCCTGTCAGACAGAGTTACAGTTCCTCACAAACACTCCAGGATGGTTTGCGCCGCACTACAAACTGCTGACAAACCTCTATCGTCATACTGAGCAGGCAATCTGTGATCTGGGCTGTGTGGACATATTGAAATTTACAGCATGATTCACTTGTAGAGCCCTTTTCATTTTAAGGCAAAGCACCATGATCCGTTTTTATACTGCATATTTAGTACCTTAAAGTGTGTCGTAGTAAAACCTGGCTGCCTGTCAATCACAAGCTCTACAGAGCTCCTCTAAACCCCCTAATAAGCTCACCTCCTTACTGGAAGTTGTTTCCCATCACATAGTCTCTGAACTCCTTTTCATTCTCTGTTCATTTGCTTCTCCCCCCCTGCTGCACCCCCCCCGTTCACTGCAAGCAGAGAAAATGTGTTGCTTTATCCGTCTTGTTGCTCCTGGACACGGCAAAGAAGAAGAAACCTCACAACTACACATTTCAGACACAGACAACAAATGAGCGTTCTCTATTCTCTCCTCGGTTTCTTGCCACTGCCTTTGTTCTCGAAATCAGCCTTAAAATCCCTGAATTAAAGGTTTTTCATTCACAAATCAAGTGTTGAGAGTGTCTGTCTCTTTCTGGTTGTCTTCCTGCCAGACATTTCTGCCTCTCCGACAGCCAATAAGAGTAAGACCAACGAGAACCTCGTCAATTCCAGTCACCTGTCCACTTCCAACTGTAACAGCATTTATCACCCGGACTCCAACTACTACCCATATAGTGGCTCCCCCAAAGGTAGTGTTCCTGTTCTTCTCCATTACACACAAGACAAGAGCAACAAGAACTTTGAAACCTGTATTTACAACAGTACAACATACAGTACTGTACAATGTTTTGTCCTTTGTCGGTGAATAAAATTAAACTGCTTTAATGTTCACTTCCCTTTCCTCCCTGTTCTGTTTTACTGCCCCTCTCTCTGCTTTTTCCTCCCTCCGTTTCTCTCTGTAGTCTCCAGGGTGAGGAGGTTTTCCTCTGGAGGAGAGGAGGATGGATGGAACCACAACATAAATAGAGTAAGGAAGGAAGACCTCTCCATGCTTCACTGTTTTATATTTTAAGTATGAGTGTTAATAATTAATGAGCCAAGTAATTAAATGCTTTTTTTTCAACCTCACCCACTGGACCTTCTCCTGTAACTTCACATTCATCCCTCTATTTACCCAAATCCCAACCAACGCCCTTTCCCTTTTTCTCCTCCATTATTTCATCACTATCGATCCTCACATGCATCCATCCCACTCAACCAACTTGTGTTGTTCCATCCATGTGTTCATTTGCCCCTGATCCCTTTACCCCATCCTATTTGTCCCCTCCACTCATCTTGTCTTCTCCCTGATTCCCTGCCCACAGGGAATTGGCAGAATGATCCTGAAGGAGGAGATGAAGGCGCGGTCTGGTCGTCACGACAATGATCAGTGGGGGAGCAGGCGCAGTTCCCGCTGTAGCAGCAAGGAGGCGCTGAACAATCTGGGATATGGCTCCCTCAATGGCTGTAAGTCCACATGGGCGTTCCTTGGCTGACTTTTGTTCATTTACGTTGTGTTATAGTGTTTTGGCCAAAATGCCTCCATCAGATTTTCAATTATACAGAATCCAGTTAAACAAACGAGACCAAAACAAACCACACCACTGATTGGTTCAGTGGTAAATATTAGTGTGGCAAAAGTATGTGAAGTTCTGGAATTATCAATTCATTTGAAAAATGAACAGTGCCCAGGAATGTATGGAGGAGGAATGTGTGTGTGTCATGATGGTGAAGCTAGCTGTACAGGAGGGAGTTTCCCATTCCTGTATTAACTCCCTCATTGATCCCATTCCTCATTGCATTCAGCGCGTGTAAGGACGAGACAGAGACGAAGAGACTCTGCGAGAGGGAGCGAGCTTTTAGATGGAGGTCAAACGGGAAGAAAAGAGGGGGTGTTACGACAGGAGAGATAGAGTGAATTAAATATAAAAAAGAGAAAGGCAATTTGGAGCTGTTCGGTCGAAGATGTATGACGTGAAGCTAGGAGGTAAATCAGGGTCAGGGAATGGTGGAGAGGCGGGGAGATGAACAATGTGCACAGAGGGGGTCAGAGAAAAAGAGGTGTGGATAATGTGGGCGTTCAGCACCGTGCAATCACTGTGGGTTTATAGTGTCTGCTCTTATTATACTGATTAGACAGAGCCGGAGAGGGCCGTGCTCATCTCCTCTTCAGAGGAGGCTAATTCCACAGTGGGCCGTGATAAAAGTGACACGAACTCCAGCAGAATAACAGACTTTATTACACACTTTTTTAGTGTCACCGTGTCTCTCTCTTGGAGAGGTCGGCTGCAGTGACTGTGGGGGGGGGTCATATTTGCGTAGCCTCACTGAACTGCTACATCCTCTATAGCGACAATGAGATGATTCGTAAAAAGGTAAAGATTTATTATTTATGCACCAAGTTAAGAATAAATCGTGACGGGACGCGACTCTTCTGTCTGTGCTGCTTCATGTTTTATACAATGTGTAGGTCTTGCCGGTGATTATGCCTGCCTCCCCGTTGAGGCTGTTCTAAGCAGCTGATGTTTTATAGATGTCCCCCAACAGCTGGCCTTCTTTATTTCCCTTCCAATCAAAATGGGCTCTCAGATACCATTTCAGTTTACCGCTTGCTCTCCTACGTACCATGTGACGCAAACGCACGCTGGAAAATAAGAGACCGACTGACATTTAATATTTAGTGCTGACCCGTTTTATGTTTTATAGCACAACAATGTGAACGGAGATTAGCCTTCGGAGAATCGCCCAAAGCTGCATCTCAACTAGGTTTTTACAGACCTTTGCTGGAAGCTACGGGCTTTACTTCTCGTTTTATGCCACAGTTAGCAGTTGTTTTACACAATAAAGCTCCAAAACCCACTGGAACTACCTCCTCCATACCAAACATGCAGCTACAGTTGGGGGGATTATGATCACCACACCAACTTCAGAAATAAATTCACTGTTAGCAAATGTAAACACATTAACAGAACCTTTAAATACTTGTGTTTGCCATCCATCCCATATAGTTAACTTTTGTTTTCAATGCCATGAACCTATTGATGTAAATGATTAGTACAGAGACTTTTTCCTGTCTCTCTTCACCTCCTTGCCCACTTGCTGTCTCCCTGCCCTCAGCTCCCAGGTCCGTCTACAGCGCAGACAGCGGTGAGTGGCTCATCATGATGTTTTGATCTCTGAGGTCATTTCAAGGGGGGTGGGTGCACAACGGGCTGTCTTCCCTCTGATCCTCTTCATCCTGACGTTCTGCTGTGACAGCGCTGAAGATTTAAGTGATTTTTATCAACTCATTCAAACACACACACCCCTCTTGTCCGTTAAGTTACAGCTGGGAAGACCAATGGTTCTGTCGCTTTTTCCTTCAACAGCAGGTTCACTGGCCTAACGAGGCACTTTTGGTAGTTTGTTTCCAAACACCATGAAATTATATTTCTACGGGAAACCAAACGGCAGCAGCCATTAAAAGGCTGCTACCATGTTGTACTAGAAAGACTTTGACGAATGAGATGCTCGTAGAGACTCGTAGTTCTGTCTCTCTTTGGCAGCACTTTGATGAAACAACTCCAATATATTTCATTCATCCTAAAGACTGTATCTCATTTCATGTTGGCACAGTGAGAGCAGCAGCTGACAAATAGTTTGACACATGCAGCACAGTAGCTCTACGGCCTGGACAGATTCCTGCTGCATCATGATGCTTTATCCTGGCTACTTGGCAATGCTGTGTAACTTAATTCATGGTGAGAAGGAGACAGAGACACTGGAAGTGTTGAGGTAGAGAGAGGGAAACCAGGGAGAGAGAGAGAGAGAGAGAGAGAGGGAAGAATGGAGGACAGATATGTGCAGAGTAAAAGAGTCTGTAAATCATGACAGGTGAGGAGAGGGAAATCCAAGTAGAAATGAGGAAGATGTGATGCTGCTGCCCTCTGCTGCTTTAGTTGCAGCATTGCAAAGAATAAGTAGAAAAAAAGACTCATTCAACAGGATGTCTGCTTGGCGAGATTAAATACCTAAGTCTGTATCTACTTTCTTTAATGAATTGTAATTTTGAATGAACCATCAGTTCCAGTGGTTGTGAATGACTGAACTACTGCTCCCCACACCGTTTGCTTTGTGTTGGATAGGAGTGTAAATCTAAAAGCCCAGTCTTGAAACAGCATTTCCCAGTGGACACATGTACTAAATGTTCAGACCATAGTTGTGTCACTGATTGTGTTGATCCAAAGTTCTTTGTTCTTCAGTCTGTCAGGTGGGTGTTTAGAGCAGGAGGTATGGGATCGCAAAAGCTGTTACAGCATGTGACGTGGGAGCTGCTGCTTTGAAAACTTTCTCCTCACTGTGATATTTTCTGAAACGGGATCACAAAACTACTACTTAGGTCAGGTCCGACTGTTATTGCACAGCGAGTGATGGGACACTTTGGCTGAACACATCTGGTAGCATTACAACAAAGACATCTGTTAAAATTAAACACTCCCCTTTTACTCCCCCATTTAATAGAAATGAATGTGAATATATATGGTTCTTTTGCTTAATCCTTCTTTATCTAGAGTCATGTGTTTTTATTTGCTCTTCCAGACTCATATGTTGCCAAATCAGCCTCGTTGCCAGGCTACGGCAAAAATGGACCAAACAGGGTAAGAAATCATTGAGTGTGTGTGCGTGTGTGTGTGTGTGTGTGTGTGTGTGTGTGTGTGTGAAGGAGAATAAGACAGGATGACAATTCACCAAATCATAAGATATGAAAACATCCTTTATTTACTGCTGAACTATTGAAATTCATTTGTATCAGTTTACTTCCTGAGGCCAAGTCAGCAAATAACAGCTAATAAGATCATGATTAAATATTTCAGTGTTATTAAATTTATACTGTCTTATATCACTCGTGACCTTTCATAGATGCAATACAATCTCTGTCTACTTCCATTGAACTGTTTTATTACATTCAGGTGATGAAATGCATTTTATAAAACTGCTCCTGTTGCGTTCTTGCAGCCTGGGAGTGTGGGTGCAGATTATTACCAGCATGACAGCAGTAATGCAGTTAACTGGCAGATTAGAGGCAAGCCTTTCGATTTTCTTTTTTCCCTTATGGTGCACATTGTTCACTGTCGTTCAGAGTCTATGTACTAAGAGAACTGTATTTTTCTTCTCTTCTCTTTCAGAATACAAGGTAAGATGATAATCAATCATGAATGTTAAGAAGATCACTCTAAAACTGGAGCATTAACCAGTCTATTTTGTTTTCAAACTAATAATAAAAAAGAGAGACTTCCTCTGTCTTAATGTTGTCATCCACATGTTTGGCCACTAGAGGGAAACATAAACCAAACTTTTTCCTTAAACACAGTCTTATGTGCAGGAATTTTTAAAGGCCTAATTTGGACGATGCTATAGATGAAAGTGACCAAATAGATGCTCTTCACCAGAAAACACAGTGTAAAAAACCTCAAAGGATAATACTGATACATATGAACAGACATTTATCAGTAATACTCTCTAATAGATCTACCCATATGAAGACCTGATGGTTTCGGTAAGAGGGCAGCAGCGTCTCCCCAGTGATGTGGACCGAGCCAGGCTGGAGGTAACGTGCTTCACAAGCTAACGCTTTTCCAAAATGTACCTCAATCACTGAGCACTAGAAGATCGCACAGATGCTCTTGAGTCATTGGTATCCACAAAAACCATATGGTTTTATAAAGAGAATTATCAGATGTACAGTTTGGTTAATTTCCTCCAGTTCTTTAAAGTCTGGAGGGTTCTTTCAGCCAGTCGCTGAAGGTAAGATATATGTCCTCATGACCATAGTGTTTAGTAGACTCAATAAAATGTAATGTACAAAGGGTGTCTTGTACCATGCCTCGATGTAGAGGCGTGGCTTAACCATGTGTAACAGCTGAATATACGCATAGAGAGACAGATTTGTGACTGACTTTTTGTCTCTCTCTCGTCTCTCCTTCCAGCGGCACCTCTCCCCAGAGGAGTTCTACAGAGTCTTCGGCATGTCCATGTCTGCCTTTGACCGCCTCGCCCAGTGGAAAAAGAACGAACTTAAGAAACAGGTTCGGTTGTTTTGAAAAAACCAGGACTGTCTGACCCAACGCTGGGCTACTGCCAACAATGTGTGTCCAGAAAGACCTACTGACCCCAGACTGTGTCTCAGTGGAAGAGGAACTGGCTGAAATGAAAATATCCATCACCGGACTAGCAGGCTTCCTGCTCTTGGTGTGTAGACGTACTTGGCAACCAACTGATCAAAATGGGGAAACTGGAGGAAGGAGAACGGGAATGAGAGCACAGGACTTGATGAGCAGCAGATGGGCCACACTGGTACCGAAACACCTAAGCCGAGAAGTTGACTGCTTCTCCTGCCAGCAGATGGCAGAATGTAATATGATCCTCATACTACAGAGCCTTCATGATGATGGACTTCAGACCTCTTCATGCCACGGTCTGCTACATTAAGCAAAAACTGCCTAAAGTGGTGAAAACAGTCGGGAGATAAATAGGCTGACAGAGAACAGGAGGCAAAGGGAATCCAGTTGTAGTCACTAACTTGAAAACGGTCATCAATGGATCATAAGCTGACATTATTCACACTGTTTTTATATTGGGCGTTCTTTTTTTTTATTACTGGCATATGTTTGGTTTTAATATTTGATTCCATATCAGTGTTTAGTTCTTTTCTATGACATGACAAGACTGTGTAGTTGACTGAAGTGATTTTTGAAGTATGATGTGATTGTGAGGTTTAACGGCTCTGTGCACAAATATGCTAGTTTAGTTTGGAAATCAGGTTTCGATGATGCGCACACTTTAAAGTAAGATATTTCATGTTTAATTTAAGTAAATCTGTCACTTTATGTTTGCACTCAAGAAACAGCCATGCTTAGAATTAAGACAGAATCATGTTTGCAGAGTTTGTGTGTGTGTGTGTGTGTGTGTGTGTGTGTGCAAATCCAGCAGATGACTAATGGGAGGATTTTTCAAGCCCTCTGAATAAAGCAAAGAAGTGGATTGGTTTGTTGCCACACACGGGGTTGATATAGTGCAGATGTGTTACTGAATGTAAATGACAGTGTGACTATTGCAGGGACTGAACCATGTGGAGTGTTTGTGGATAAAGTGTGTCTGTCTGAAGCAGTAAATGACATATACCACATCAATGTGTGTGTTGGATTCATTAAACCTGTCTCTGTCTTTTTTATTTTTTTATTTATCTAATTCAGTTGTTTAATATAGTTACAAATACAGGGGACACCTGCAGAAAGGCAGAGGGGGAGACGGGTAGGAGGAAGCACAACCGATGTTTGTGCAGAAATGATGAGAGAGGAGCTCATCTCAGCGCATCGACAGCTGCAGAACTAAGAGATGGTTCAAAGTCACCAAAGCCAGCTCAAACTGTAAACTTCATCAGGAAAGGAAAGCTTATTGTAGATTAGACCTTTGAGCCCGGGGTTGACTGGCACCTGGAGCTTCAGGATTCAGCACAGACTCAGTCTTTTGTGTCAGTGTGAGTGCAGAGCTACTGTACGTCCTACTCATGGAAAGAAAAAAGATCTATTAATTTGACTGTATACCCCATATCCAGAGGTTTGTCTGCTCCTTCTTCTTTTCTAGAGACCTTTTCTATTAATCGACGTGTAGATTGGGAACCACTGTACACTGTAAACAGTCTGTCATATCACTCAATGAGTCCACACGTGGAATAAAGAAGTATACTTTAAATTCATACTGTAGAGCTACTATCATTTTATGTTGCTTTTACTCCACTACATTAATTTTATTATTACCAGTTACTAGTTCCGTTTTGCAGGAATAGATTCTTGAATAAATTATTATATGTTAGTAAAAGACTGATGGATCATATATGGATTAACTTCCTGTCACTATATAAAGTGTTAAAATCACCTTCACGAACGTCTGTTTCTGCTCCACAGTCTGTAGGTGACAACACATTTGTACCATCATTTTCACCTTTGAAAATGTGTTGGTCTTCATTTATGTTTTCACCAGCATGACTGATTCTATACTGTTCAAGTTTTTTGGGGGGAATACTTTTACTTTTGCATTTTAAGTAAGATTTTGTGGCATTTTTGACAGGGTACTACTACTTGTAGTGAAGTATTTGTCTATAACTGGTGGATGTAAGAAATGAACGTGTAGGCTCAGTAGCTCTCATATGAATAGGCTGTATGAGTAGAAACATTTAAATCATTTAGGATATGTACATGCAGGGGATTTTTTCTTAAAAATAAAAAAAGTTTTTATTCGCCTGAGCCAGCGGCGCTAGGACCCAGCGGAGCGCAGGATGATGAAGAGGAGTCCAACTATAAACTGAAACGGCCACTGTGACTCAGTTGGCGGCTCAGACACTGACAGATATCGGCTGTGCGTGTGTGGCAAACGCGCCTCACATGTCGCTAACTTTTAAATCATTCTAATAAAGGACTATTCCTGGAAATAAGGAGCGTGGTCGAGATTAAACGAACCCGGAGGCTGCATGGAGTCCAAACGCCCCAGTGGTGAGTAAAATAAGCTTTTTATTAAAACATGACAGAGAACAACTGTAACAACTAATCAAACATATACAAAGAATATCCAGAGAACATCTGGATACGACATCAGTATGATGAACACGGTACTAAAATACACGTCGCTCTTTGTCACCTAAAACTCACAATAAGAAAAACACGATACGATCCGAGTTAATGCTCCAAAAGTTCTCATCAAACAAATCGGACAAGAAAATCCAGTCGCTCTATCGGAGCGATCCTCGTGGCTGCGAAGTGTGACGTCATACACGTACGCTGCGCGCGGATGTTGGTGGTATCGTCACTCAGGTAGAGTGATGCAACCCGATGCCAACAGAGGAGTGCCCTGCTGGAAGAGCAGCAGCAGCAGCAGCAACAGCTGCTGAATGGCCCCTCTGTTCAACAGCCTCCAGGCTACAGCGCTGGAAACAGACAGATGCATTATGTGACACCAGGTGACAAAAGTGCAGTGAAAATGTGGAGGACGAGGATCACACGTGTTTTTGTAGCAGGAAAGAAGAGAGGAGAAGTGTTAATCCCTGCTTCATTAAAACACAGCATCACATACCTGTAGTTGTTATTCAGGCAAACAAATAGGTGGAATCAGAAGAGACGTGATGCTGAATGATTATCAGCAATAAGACAGACTATAGATTTAATACAGTTCACGCCAAATGCTGTTAGGATTACATTTGTACACCCATGCATCGAGATAAATCCCTTTCCTCTTCCCTTCTCTTGTCCCAGTGACCCCCGACCAACACCTCTTTCCATTCCCTGACGGAGGCAGAAAGTCCAGAGCGCTGCCTTGTTTTCATTGTAAATACTGTTTCAGGGCAGGGAAATACGTTTTCCTCTGTAAACCCAGATATTTCCAGTGTTTTGCTTTCTTTGATGCTGCCAAGTGTGAGCGACTTGTACTGCAAATCCACCGCAGTTCAACTCTCTCTGACAGAAATACATCAAAGCAGCAGATCTGCACACGTCATCCATATGCATGTCTGTCTGGTGCTGGTGGAAACGACGCCGAAGTGGTGCGCGCTCTTCCACTGAGCTAAAATGTCACAGACAAATCATGTGCTTGTGAGTGCGAGAGAGAACAGTGGTGTGGTCATTTCCAACGGTGTTCACCTATTCAATCTTCTACACAATCAGAAAATGAATCCTTTAATTTAGGTTAAAAGGGAATTGGTGCTCATTAGTGCTTCACGTGTGTGGTTGCTACACAGAGATCAACATCAAGTTATATCGCACTCATCACAGCAGTCATCATCGTAGAGGCTTAATTGCTCTGACGTGCCCAGACCGAGGTTTTAAATGAAACTCATGCTACGACCATGTGTCTGAGGTAGCTCTCGTGCCTTTTGGTTTCCTGTCTTCCTGCCACTTACTGTCTGAGGAAAATGATAAGATAGTGAAAGAATGTGAAAAAGAGAGAATCCCGCTACTTCCCCCTCAGCTGTTTCTTTTTTAAGATCTTGTCAGCTTGTTTGGTTCGGATGGGACTTTTTAAAGTGTTTGACTGAACGCTAACCCCGGGCAACCAGTGACACCATCTACTGTTGTCACGAAAATTTGAATTACTGGCTACTGCATCTATGAAGCAGACTTTTGTCTCAGAGGGAGCTGCTGGGACCCGCCGAGACTTGACCTCTGGCCTCTGTCTCAAGAGGATGGGTGTCTAGAGAAGGGGCAGAGGGAGGCAAACAAGGCAAAGGAGTTAAAAGGGAAAGATCAGAGAGGGAGGAGGGATGGAGAGAGAAAAAGAAAGGAGTGGAAGGAGGAATGTCGAATCTGGAGGATCTCATCCTCTGGGAGCGTGGGGGAGGCAGGAAGGGGACGTCTGATGCAGTGAAAAATAGCAGCTTCGTACACTGAAGGCTTGAAATTCTCCACTTGACAGGATTTTAGTGTCAGATTACATCTTGGATTTTCCTGCTACGGATAAACATATGTGCAACAAGTCATTCAATCAGCTTGCTCGTATACTTGTTCTATAGCCTCTGGTTTTAGAGAAAGAAAAGTAGCGATGGGAGAGACTGGACTGGTGTGATTGGTGGGTTTGATGTGTAATGGATAGGTGTGAAAGCCTCAGGTCAGGAGGAGAAAACTATTTTTATGCGGTGAGATAAACAGCGGCAGGATCGAGCAGTAGTTGTTTCGCTCTGAGCTGCGACCAAACATGCCACATCACATCGAATGAGAGTCGCATGGCTCCCGTCTCATGACTGACCTCCTTCAGGAAGCCTGGCTGCAGAAACACACAGAAATGTATGTAACAGCACACGCATGCACAAAATGTTTCCTGATGGCTCCGATGGCCGCGTTCGCGCTGCAGGAGACACTTATGGACCAGTTCACAGTCTCTGCTTATGAGCAAATATCTGTGTTCAGCAGTGAAAAAAAATGGTTGAAGAGGAAATCTTTGCCGCGTGTGTGTGTGTGTGTGTGTGTGGAAGGAGGGGGGGGGGGTTACAAAGATCTCTCTGTGGGTGAGATCGACCACAAGCCTCCAGAACAGCTGAACATCAGCCTCTGAACCCTGTGGTCCCCTGAGAGAACGAGAGACTGAGACGTGTGCAGACTTAGAGAGAGAGACAGCTAATGCACGGATGGCGTGGACTGTGCAAAGTTGGAATTGAAGAAACAGAATATAGACAGCGTCCCAGTCTGATCGTCCACCATCTTTACACTTTACAGCTGTTTGATTTCAGCCAGAGAAATGACAAGTGAAGCGCAGCAGGTTGGGATTTGTGCTGCAGAAACTTCTGAAGAGCTTCTTCAGTACGGGGCGAAGAAACTGAGGATGATGACAGTGCACACTACAGAGGAGAGGGGAGGATGTTGGGATAGACAAAGAAGCAGCAGGATGGGGAGAAATGGAAAAACAGAGAGGGGAAAGTTTCCGGAAGAGCGACAGCAAGAGGTGGATGGAGGAGAGAGTCAAGATTAGGACACAGTGGTGAGAAGCCTCTGTCAACAGCTAAGACAGGAAACCGCAGCTGCTGGCCGAGAAATGGTGCGCACACACACACACACACACACACACACACACACACACACACACACACACACACACACACACACACACACACA
>JAUMTR010000006.1:14277968-14294371 GCA_032270685.1 Microctenopoma stevenorrisi
ACACACACACACACACACACACACACACACACACACACACACACACACACACACACACACACACACACACAGCTGCTGGAGATATATCCCTAATCCTGAATGGCCATGGATCGAGACGACGCAGCTGCGTTGCACCACGCCCCACTTAGACCGTGTGTGTGTTGGTTCCTGTTTTGTTTTTTTGCTGGAGTTTCTCACATTGTATTGTGGGGTCTGGTCTTGCAGGGCATTGTGGATGTCTAATTTTGGACCTTGTGAAGACAATAGAGTATTGTTCAGGCCTGGGGGGCCGGCGGAAGAGACTTGTGGGAGAGTGGGTGCTTTTCTCCCACTCTCTCTGTCTTCACTTTGTGCGGGAGAAAGAGAGATTGTTTTGATGTTTGGACTAATTTTGTTTTAACTCACCCTTTTGTACGCCAGATGTTTTTCATGCATTACAGATCGTGTAAATTCAGCAGATAATCAGACCTGCTTCAGTGCACTTTACGTACCGTACGTGTACATTTTGTTGAGCTTGGTCAGTTGTTGTAGCAAAAGAAGAAGTAATAGGATAGTAAAAGAAGTCTAAATAGACTTTTTATGTAATTATTCACAGAAGAGAGTAAGTTCAATTTTCTCAATGGACAACACTGGGGCTTTTCAAGGTTCCTTGTCCCTGAACTTTTATCAAATGTTTTAGGGAAAAAATTACTTTTTCACGTACCTTTCACAATATCAATGTCAAAAAAGACAAAGATTAAATGTGTACCACAAATATTTTCCTGGCAGAGTAAAAAAAAACTCTTATTATTAACAGTTATTGAACAGTTGGTAGATGTTTGACCGATTCATGGGGCATGAATACAGACTTATCAGAGACATTATCTTGTATTTAATTCAAGATCAGTATCAGCTTATTGAACTATACACCAACAGAGAAAACATCCCTCAAAACATTCTGTCTACCTCAAACATCTGTCTCTGAAACATCTGTCACACCATCTCTACAGCTACTCTGACTCTGACTCTGACTCTTACCCTCTCCACTCTTTGTCAGCTCTGAGCAGGCAGGATGTGTGAGAGTGTGTCAGGGCATTTGGAACATTGTCAAGGTCAACAAAAAACACACACAGACACGCACACACACACGGGATCACAGGATGTCAGAGTGGAACGTAACAACAATTATTATTCAAAGAAGGCTTGAGGTGTGCAAGTTCAGGAATAGATTTCAATAAGAGAAAACTAAAAAGACGTCTGACTTTATGGTGAAGCAAAATCAAATCTTGATGGTGCTGGTACGGAACAACGCAGAATATTTCTTCCCCGTCAGCTGCTGCAGCAGGCGGTGGGTTCCAAAGTGACTTTGTGCCGATCTCGAACGCCCGCCTCGCTCACACCTGCCCACTTGACCTTGCATGTGCATGTTACATTGATATTTAATGCACTTGGTGTAATATCATGAGAATTTGGGAGACTATGTGGGTGCTGGTATGCCGCCTGATGCATAAACATCTGCTTTTGTGGTTTTCAGTGGTTATGGAACGTCTGGTGAACGAGCTGGGCTCTCTGCTAAAGATGCTTGACCACGAGACAGTCAGTCCTGCCACCTCTGACAAGATGGCCTCCGTACGCAACATCATGGACTCAATGCAACTAGGTAGAAAAACAAGTCTCATGTGGAGAGTGTGCGTCTCCAGCTGCCATTTTTAACTCCTTAATCACATTAGGTGGAGAGACGAGGCAAACAATTTTAAATCAGAGGGGAACATTTGCTTTCAATTCAATGGCTCGATGTCAACTTTATTGTTATTCTATATGTGCCTGAATTGGAGTCTTTACACATCAGTAACTTACTGATCAGCCTTTAATTTCCAGCATCAACAGTATGTTTTACGCAGCAAAGCAGCAAGATGAAAGTAGTAAAGTGTTCTTCAATTGTATTGCACAAAGGGAAGTAAAAATTTAAACCAGTGGCTACGGTTTATCAGGGTCAGTACAGCACTTTGTCCCATGTCTGTACTTACAATACAAGTTTAAGTTATTAACAATGTCAGAAACATGAACACAAAATGAAGTCCCTGTGGCATCAAATCTTGCCGAGGTCTTTAAAGTAGATCCTTGTGTATCTGGGAAAATAAAGGATGTCAGAGAGGATAAAAGGATTAATGTAAGAGGATAAGGAAATGTAAAGTTTAAAGAGGATAATGAGAGTAGGTCAAAGAAAAGGACAAAAGCAAGACATCTCGGTTGTTCACTGTGAGTGGTAGAATGGATCCAACTATATGGTTCCTGTGCCAGACATTAGAATTTTAGATCATACAGGCAAGAACTTTGACTCAGGTTTTCTTATAGTGGATTTACTTAAAATGCAGATACTCAGTAATGATTTGACATATCGCTATAGGCCACAGTTGTAACTGAACTTCTTTTTTCTTTCTCTTTTCCACAGTCAATGGAGCAGATGTCTATATGAACAGCTGTCTCTATGGCAACGGCACAAGCTTTGTAGAGTCTCTGTTTGAGGACTTTGGTGAGTTAGACCATCACTGTTCACCCATTTAGCATTTGGCTCAACGTTTTGTTATATGTATATATGTATAGTTTATATTCACATTAACATTAGTCATTTTATCCAACAGACTGTGATTTGCACGTGCTCAGTGCGTCTCCGGTGGAGCAGAAAGAGCACAAAGATGATGATGATGAGAAGGAGGCGACTCATCCTCAAAAATCTGCAAGTTGCCTATAGCATTGTTTGTATGATTATCAATATCTACCTGTCTTTTCCCCATAGCTAAAATTCTGGGATTAATTTTCACCTTGGTTCTTCAGACACCAACCGATACACCCCCCCCTCTGCCAACCACCCCCCTTCCCGATGACTACTATGAAGAGGCAGTTCCTCTGGATCCTGGATCCACCCCTCAGTACTTCACCACCAATATAAACAGTCAGTATAGAAAAAAACATTCATGAATACTTGTGTTTAACTGAATTATAATAACGTTCTCTTGACACTTCTCTCCCGTAGCCTCCAGGAACTCGGTTGAAGATGCCTACTATGAAGATGCGGACAACAACTACCCCATCACCAGGATTAACGGTCCTCCCAAAAACTCCTGTGAGTCTAATCACTCTTGTGTTCACCCACTGAACAACAGAATCGGAAAACGTTTGTGTACATTTTGTAAATTAATGTACAAAATGTACTACTCGTGTTGTATTCGGTGCTCAGACAATGACTCAGATGCTCTGAGCAGTTCTTATGAGTCTTACGAAGAAGAGGAAGAGGAAGCCAAAGGGCAGGACCCGTCTCAGAGATGGATGGGTGAGGGGAGCCCAAATGGACCAGTTAGAGACTGCCACATCTGTGCGTTCCTGCTCCGCAAGAAACGATTCGGCCAGTGGGCGAAACAGCTAGTCGTTGTCCGAGACAATAAACTGCAGGTGAATAGACAAATGTGTTTATTTGTGTTTGTTTAAACTTTTCACAACTAAAGATCTAATGGATATCTGGTGTTGTGTACGATTACACTGGGCCACGCACAGAACTCTGAACAGTATCCTGATTATGTGCCAGGTCATTTCCATCTCTCCTAATAGAACTACATTCATGTTTTAGCTGCTCTGGTGCGTATAATGGCACAAAACTCATTTAGTCAAACGTAAGAAAAGAAAGGGTTTCTGCTGGGACAGCAGCCTCGAAAAGTACTGAGATAAAACGCTATCAAATGATATGTTTCCTCTTGATATCTCTCTTTTACAGTGCTATAAGAGCATCAAAGAGGCCTCACCCCACACAGAGCTCCCGCTGAATCTGTGCAATGTCATTTATGTCCCGAAGGAGGGCAAAAAAAAGAGACACGAGTTACGCTTCTCTTTGCCTGGAGGCGAAGCTCTTGTCCTGGCTGTTCAGAGTAAAGAGCAGGCCCAGAGATGGCTCAAGGTAACTTTATTCATTATATCAGAGCATTATATCAGGGATACAGCATAAGGGAGGACGTATGGTTGTTGTTGGAATTTAAAGTTTCCTGCTTTCAGGTGGTGCAAACAGTAGGCAGCAAATGTAGCAACAGCGAAGGGCTGGCCGGATCCACCTCTCCCATTATACAGAGGAAGCTAGAGCTCGACAAGGTGTGTATGCTTGTTCCACTCATTACGTTTGAGTTCATGGTCTATGTTTTAACATTATCATTACTTTCAGCCCACACATGACTGTTTCTCAGGATCCTGGTTTGCAAGCAGTGAGTGAAGTAAGATTATTGTGGTTGCCGAGCTGGCTAGTTTTCAAAGAGCTCTATACCCTCAAACAAAGTTTTGTCACACAGCTGCAGAGCGAGCCAGCTGAATGCTGGGTGATACTGCTGTGACACAGCGTCTTGGCAGGCTAGTTTTAAAAATACAGTAAAACATATTCCACATAGGTCATAACCATAATTCTCAGTGTATAATGATTTGTTAAAACATGATAGATGCCTGTGTCGAGGTTATTTTGAGGGACGGAAGAGTAATGAAACGTTCTCCTTTTTCCTCTGCCAGCTGCTGCAGGGTGAGCGGCAGGCGTCAGATTCAGACAGCGGGCCGACAGCAGAGAGTCAGTGCTCTGCACATGGAACAGGAAGAGACGCCACTGACTCGCTCAGTAGGTTTGACTTTAGCACTCATTGATTTCACAGTTAGAAGCTGTCGGATACAACATGTACAGTATTTCTTTGAGTGGTTGAGTTTTTTAATTGGTGCAAGTGGTGTTTTTTATTTGTAAATAATAATGAAAAAAATAATAGTAATACATATTTAGTGATTCCAAATTACCTCTTAAAGTGTGTAGGGTTAAAATCACGTCCTCAGGTAGGTGTGACTGTACAACTGCTCATCTCCACCTTCCTCACCTGTGTCTAGAAGATGAATAATAAGAACTGAGGTTTGAAGAAGACTGCTCGACCCACCCAGCTATAATGAATTGAACACTAAGGGGATAACTGTATAAAATACATTTACTTGCTTCAGCTAATGCAGGCTAATACAGTATCCTGCCAAAACCTCCCACTGTGAAGTTTGTTCAGTTGCTGTTGGAAAGAACTGGTACAATAACACACCCAAACGTTCTACCAGCCTGCTGGCAGTCGAGTTGTATGGTAGGTAATGTAGGCAAGTAAGAAAAGTAGGAAAAACAAGTGGAATAAAACATACAATTGGATCTTTAATGTATTATTTAAACTACCAGTGAGACTGATTATAGAACAGAACGGCTGTGTTCAAACACTGTATACTCATATTATTGATTTTCTACGCTGAGTGTGTGACACTGTTAAACTTTGAGTTATAGAAAAGATTTTTCACAATGAATGGTGAAAACATAGTTAGGTGCTCACTCGGATGGTCTAAAGTCAGAAGTATAGCAGCCCAAACACACGTGCACTATATTTGTTTATCCACCCACATAATGAGGAAGGATACAGCAGGGTCTCCGTGATGTTGAATCAAAATATATAGGCTGAAAGCAATCGTGTTGTTTCAGTGTTACAACCTGTACACTGAGCGAAGGGTTCTGAACCTGAAGAGACATGAGAGAGAGGGAGAGACGGGAAGCGAGCCACAAACAGATATGACATCCTTCCTGTCCTCTTCCTGCAATTGTCTCCCCCTGACATCATAGGAAGTAGGCAGGGCAAAGCGCCGCAGCACCTGGAACCCTGAACACAAGCACGCACCCGCACTGTGATGATGATGATGATGATTGATTTATTAAGGCATCCTTGAACTTGCTTACAGTATTTTAGTAATTGAAATCTTAAACTCTGAAACTTTTTTTGTTTTGGCTTCTGTTAACACTCCTGATGTAGCACAACACGGCAGTATGCTTTAGTTATAGCTAAACAGTGTTACTTTCTATTGGCTGTAAATAACCTGTCTAGTTCGCATTAAGTGCTCCTTGTCTCAGTGACCCCGCTGTCCCACTCAGCATGGTCTGGCTGTCTGTGTTTGCTTTCAGACAGGGCGAAGCGCGGCGCGTTCTCAGAGCTGACGGGGTCGATGAGCCGAGCAGCAGGGAAGAAAATCAATCGGATCATCACTTTCTCCAAACGGAAACCCCCTTTACCGGGAGATCCTCCCTCGTCATCTTGTCACCATGACAACCCTCGCTGTGGTGAGAGCACGCTGGTTGGTTAGTTGGTCGATTTGGCATTTAAGTGACTGACTAGTGAAAACAATACTTGGAATATTATCAAACAAGTCATTGTTTATCATTGAAGTGATGTTTGTAACGTAGCTTAATGGTAGCCAGACTGTGATGATTCTGTAGCATACAGTACCACCACGTAAGATCTTTTTATCAAATTCCCATTCCTCCACCCTCTCCACAGGGTCCCTGAGTGTGTGTCTGAGTGGCTCTTGGAAGGAGCGTTGGTGTGTGGTGCGAGGAGGAAGCTTGTACCTGCACAAGAACCCTGGGGACCAGCGGCCCCCAGTCATTGTGGTGCCACTCAAAACGGCAGAGGTGGTTCCAGGAGGCCTTGGCCCCAAACATCCATTCTCCTTCCGCATCCTGCAGGGAGGCAACGAACTAGCGTCTTTAGAGGTATTGCATTGTGGGATCAAAGGATGTCGAACAGATCAGTGTGTTTTGCATGAGTGCAGAGGATGACACACCCTCAAAACAACAACAAGTAGCTAAAATGTGTGTGTGTGTGTGTGTGTGTGTGTGCGCGTGCGTGCAACAGGCTAGCTGCTCGGAGGATCTCGGCCGCTGGCTTGGCGTGTTGTTTGCAGAGACTGGGAGCGCCACTCTCCCCGAAGAGCTGCACTATGACTACATCGACGTGGACACGCTCACAGACATACGGCACGCTGCCAGACACTCCTTCCTGTGAGTCACTTCCCACAGTGCTTGTTTGCGAGATCTGGCTTGTAGATGAGGGCTTTTTCATAAATACCTAATCCCTCTCTGTTTCTTCTTCTCAGATGGGCTACTACTAGTGCTTCTACAGACTCCAGAACGTATGACGAAGTCTATGAGAGTGTTGAGGTGACTGAACAGAACAGAATATACAGTTTATTTGAAACATTCAGATTGTTTTGTTCAGACAGTATTTATCACAGTGTGACAATATTACTGTAAATGTGACATATAAATAAATTCCTCTTAACCTACAGGAAGGAAAAATGGAGAGAAAAGCAAGCCAGGTGAGACGTCACGCCTCCTTCTCCAGCAGGGATTCTGAAAAAACGGAACAGGCCGCTATCAAGAGACATGCCTCCAGTGAGTCTCGTTTCATAATTCATTAGATCGGCTACGGGAAAATGACACAGTAGAAACTGTGGCCACAGCTAAGTGTCTTGTGCAGACCACAGCAAAGCTTTGTCATTGCAAGTCGTTAGCGTGCGCCAGCATTTCTCTGACTATTTATAATCTGCTCTGTCCTCCACAAGATGTAAATCAGTATGGGCGGTATGGGAAGACACGAGCAGAAGAGGACGCCAGGCGGTACCTGACGCAGAAAGAGGAGCTGGAGAAACAAAAGGCAGCACTCAGATCTGAGCTGATTTCCCTCCGCAGGGAGAAGAAGGAGTTGAAGGAGGGGGTGAAGAGTGGCACAGGTTAGGGACGAAACACATGGCACAAGGAACACACACACACACAGCGCTGTTTATACTCCAGCTTTGCAGCATTACTCACTATGAGCATGTACAGGTTGTGGCGTGGAGCAGCGGTTAGCCGAACTGGAGACGCTTTGTAAACAGAAGGAGGAGGAGAGGGTGGAGCTGGAGCTTCAACTGACAGAAGTCAAAGAAAACCTGAAGAAATCACTGGCTCGAGGAGCACTAGGTCCGCCTACTGAGACAAAGATCAGTGTGAAGGTGAGAAGCCACAGAAACTGTCAGCGCAGTGTGTTGTTCACTGCTTTGCTTGATGCGTGTGTGTTTGTGTTCGCACAGGCACAGGGCAGTAAGGTTGCAAAGGTTTACAATGAAACCGCTCCAGTTAACTCAGCATCTGAGCTTCGTAAACGTCCTCCGTCTCTTTACGCCTCGTCCAAGGGCAGCGTCATGCAAAAGGCAAAGGTAAAGGGTGTGTGTGTGTGTGCGTGCGTATTTAGAGACGAAGCTAGAACGAGGACAGAGAGAAATGTTTACCTCTCTGCATGCTGTGTCATGGTTTCCAGGAGTGGGAGTCAAAGAAGGGGACCTAGGTTGAACATGGGAAGGTCTTCAGATGGACTGGAGGAAGAGCAAGAGCAGGAAAACTGGCACTGAGAAGAGGAGGAAGAGGATCTAAAGGAGCTGGGCACAGACTTTGTTTCTCATATCTGAAGAAGAAGTGGGATGTTTGCAAGAACCAGCAGCGCGTTGCTGTCTCCACCACTGTAAATATGACAGACGTTACTAACGCACCAGCACAGTATTAATGTAGAGCACAATAAACACAAACGTGTTTGGGTGCGTGTGAGTTTGTGTGTGTTTACATTTGCACGGGGCTGCAGAAATTGAAAATGTGATCATTTCATAAAGAAATGCAAAGCACAGGGAGAGTATTGTTCGTCAGCACTGTGAGCTCAGTTACCTACACCCACTGATCTTATTCATTTGATATGATACCTATCACTGTAAAATGAAAAACTAAAGATATTGTTATCACCTTAAATGGTCAATATTAAGGAGATAAACATCTCAAGTCTTGTGATGTGGATTCAGGCAAATATAAATGTTTATTATTGAAAATGTGAAACTATTGGTTTGAACTATATATGCATTTTTTTCATAATTGACTTTTGCACTTTATCTTGTTTTTTTGTGATTACACCAATGTCTTGGAAATTAGCTTTTGCACCCCTCTTTGCAGAATCATTCGAGGATAAATGTCTGTGTCTGATTTTGTTGTTCATCACGAAGACTCACACACATTGGAGTAAAGATGCTTCATCAAGAAACCTTTTCTACTCGACTATTAAATTGTGTACGTTTTCTGAATTCCTTTGCACTGGCACTTCATGCTGATATTTCCTCTCCCTGGATACCTTTATTATATTTATTATACAGTACAAGAGCTGAAAAGCAGCGTCCCAACTCTGAACTATCAGTGCCATCTAGTGTAAAACTTGAATTACTGCACTTATTCAGGTTCTTATGCATTTGCACTTAGTGGACAAGACATCACCCCACAGTACATAAGCTGGTTAGTGCTGCGGTGTAGGAGAATCTATGTAGCATGTCTCGTTCCCATTACTTTCACACCAGTAGCTTAGATTTCTTTCCCATTACTGGCAGCTTCTCCATTTTCTTGTGTGTTGTCAGAGAGGAGCATCAGCAAAGAGCACACTCTTTTTTGTTTACTGACTTTTTTAACTATAGTTTTGCTGTCTACACCCACCTCCCTACAGAATAACCTGTGGTCCAACCACCTCTTTTTGGTGTTAGTCTGTATGGAATGGAACCCTTGAGCCTTTTGCAGTGAATAATGCTGCAGTAGGTCCATTGAAATGTTAAAGGAAAAACTAGTCAATGATTAGGACATGTTCACTTCACATAGACTCCCAGGGCTTCTCCTGAGGTTTCTGTCTTCTCCCTAAGCAATCGAGATGAATAGAGTTTCATTTAATTGCACGGCAGCTTAAAACGGACAGTTTACATATCTGTCTAGAATCGATGGATTACCAAACACCTTAGAATCTATAAAACCATGTGCGAATAAAACCAGCCAGGTGGTAACAAGCCAGAAAAAGACAATATAGTCAGTGAACTTCTTTAGAAAGAATTTATTTAGTGCATTTCTAGTCTGTCCATAACAGGAACCAAAATATTAAATGAATCTGTGCTCCCATTGGTTCACTAACGTTCTTGTCCAACACCATTGGTCCACTCGTGCTCTGGTGCAATACTATTGGTCCAGTTGTGTTCTAACACCCTCACATTAGTTCACTAGTGTTGTGGTATATCACTATTGGCTCACGAGTGTTCTCTTTTGGTCAGGAACACGTAAGACCGGAAAAAAGGACCTTCAGCATGCTGCTACTGAGCAGAGGTCCACAAGCTCCCATGCAACGACAAACTAACAAACAGCAAGGGACAACGACAACAAACGGAAAGAGAAACGACAGCATTGCTCGTAAGAAGTAAGCATGGAAGCATATACAGTAAACCTTATTTTAACCTGCTAAAGCCCTCAGGAGGTTTGTCAGATATACAACAGACGTTAAAAAGGTAAAATCCCCCCACCCAACCCCACCCCCCGGACACATGCGTGCTCACACACTCACTCACTCACTCTTACATGCCCGCACGCACACACACACACACACACACACACACACACACACACACAGTCTTACCTGCATGCAAACAAATGAACAATCATCATAAGTGTACAAGGAATACGTTCGTCACGTTTAAAAATATGACTTAACCCCATGAGCTCTGTGTAAACATAGCGTACGGTAGAATAGATAAAGACTTTCTTTCCCTCCTTTATCCCTCTGGAACTTTCTTGCCACCTCACCTCTCATAGCAGTAACTTGGTTAGTTAATACTTGGACTCTTTGGTTCTCTGTAACAGTCTGTTTATCTGACTGTGTGACTGACTGACTCCCTCTGTTCCTTCTCTCCTTCCCTTGCTCTATCTAGATATAACATAGCGGGAAGAGTAATCAAGGGAGGAGATTCACAGATCCTGTCCCTCTGCAGACCAAAGCAGCAGAGCCAGACGGATTGATTGTCCTTGATTTATTTACATCACAGTCAGTCACAGTGGGCTCCGTTAGGTGGAAGAACACATTCCTGTCCTCCTACCCCTCACCAGCCTGATGTGTGGGCATATTGGCCTGAGCTCTGTGTGTCTATGTATGTCTGTCTGTGGTTGGACGTGTGTGTGCTTGTAAGTCAGCGTGTGTGGTTGTGCGTGTGTTTTGGGGGGGTTGGGGGGGCTAGGATAAGTCATTGTTGCTGGCCGTCTTCCCTCCGCCGTTGAGTAGAGCTGAAGCGCTGCGACTCTTGGTCGGTGTGCCGCTGCCTGACCGCGAGAGTTCTGTCAGGTCGTGAAGGGAGGGCTCCCTGTACATGGCCACTGAACACACACACAAGATAAGAATCGTTAATTTAGCTCAAATTAACTGAGTAACTCAGGTCTTATTTAGTAAATCACTTGCCTTAAGCAGTATTACATCCTTATGTTACAAATCTAAATCTGAATTTGTAATAAAGTGCATAAGTTATGATGACTAATAATCATAAAATAAACTCTAACCTCAAATGAATTTTATGGAGCCCAAGGAAATAAGCTACAAAACAACACCGACATATTATCAGTTGCATATCGACGTACACAGCACACACTGCATTAGCATTCCCTGGAAGTCGTGTTTGTTTCTGTCTGATGAATGTAAGTTCAATATCCAGTCTCCTCTGTGTTGCTCTCCACTAATTCCTGAGGGAAATATCTCGCTCTTAAGCTGCTAAATGCTCCACTGTGTTCACCAGCTAGTTGGTACCTTTGTCTGCGTTGGTGCACCATGAGTGTTTTCACTTTAAAAAATGAATGTACAGGATCTACAGTTTTCCTCCTGCATCCTGATAGCTGGTACAGCAGAGACTTCATTTACACAGGGTTCCTGGAGTAAATGTATTCTACTCTACCTTTGTTATATTAGCACTGTTGATGTTTTGGACATGGCTCGTATGTGATAATAAGGTAGGACGGTCTCCCTCAAACTACAGAAAACTTATTTTCAGACGCTCGCGATTGGTTTTACCTTTAAGCGGTTTCGGTATGAAGTGTGCAGCGGCTTTGTTCTTCTTGACGTGGTTCCCCTTCATGATTCCACCCTCCTTGTTGAGTCCCAGATACCAGGCCCGACCCGAGGCCTGCTGCCGGTACAGCATGGAGGAGTATGTGACGTAGTAGTTCTCAAACACTGACTCCTTGAACTTACACTCGGGGGTAAAATGTTCCTGATGGGAAAAGGAGAGAGATATTAAAACAATAAAGACAATGTTGTGATGACGTAGAAGTCCGTAGACAGGTGCGAGGGTTAGGATCGGTGGCAGGGAAAGAGCAGAGTAACAAAAGGTACGAGTTCCTGATGGCAACTACATTAACAAAGGTTCAATCAGTCCCCATATTGCCACCAGTGAATTCATCCATCAGCTCGACCGCTCTTTGATTCATTATCTCAGCCGGGCTGTAGACTCTGAGAACAAACTGCACCAACTTAGGACAGCTGACATTTGCATTTCCTTATTCCTGCATCCCCATGGCAACCGGCTACTCCCTTGAATACCAACCAGCCCGCTGAGAGAAAGATGGTGCCCAAGTTGCCGGGGGAAACGGAAAGATACAGAAAAAGTGAGTCTTTTTTTCTCTCTGTTATGCATTATCTTGCATGAATTTTGATTCAGTTCCAGCGGATTTGTTAAGGACAGAAAAACACGTGGGATTAGCCTGTATAAATCTACCCACCACACTCTAGTGTGACTATGGTTTTATTTTATATTTATTTCCAGGTGACAAGATGAAACGAGTGATACCAGTGTTATGATTGAAGCCAAGGCTTCCTGCACCGGACACGATGGACCAGATATTGTAGTGGTATACGTGCCTGCACAGGCGTAGCAGCATGGCTGTTATTACACTGAGGTGTGTGACATTTCCTCCTTTCATCTTCTGGTCTCACAGCCGTGTCTAGATTTCTGAAAGTGCGTGTTATTTTTGTTGATTATTTTCTGTTATTGCACCACCCACCATCACTGCTGGAGAGCTAAAGTGAGGCGCTTAATGCACTGCACTGCAGCCAATCCGCCTTATGACCTGTCTGAGAAAATATATGCACAGTTGTAGTGTATACATATATAGAGTTCAATAACAAAGTTCGGGAGCTTTGTGTAAATGGACACAAAGTAATCTTCCAATCAAAGAATGACTGAAGACAAAAGAGGCTGGAGGATGATCTGAAATCAATCCTGAGGCTGAGACACTGGATTATAAGACTCAGTAGCAGCTGAGTCACAAGGCAACATGGAAGTTAAAGTATTGATGCAATGATATGATTATTATGAGACTGGTCACACTGCTGCATTACTCAGCTCGATCCAAAAAGATTTGGAGAGATTTTAGCCTCTAATGTTGTGTGTAGTGAAGGTGAGGGTGGTGGCGGTGACGTGTGTGGATGTGTTGTAACCTACAGAGGTGTAGAGAAAGCCTTCATTGTTCATTGCCAGGTAGAGTTTGGTCTGGACGCCCTGGATGGCCACCACGCGAAGTCCCACTGGGATCAGGTTGAACACAGCTACATATGCGCCCACACACACACACACACAAGCACAGACAGCAAACAAATGAACATTCACAAAGTGAACACAGAGGCAAACAGAGAAAAATCCCCATCAATATCAATTTAGCATCTGGTGTGTTGACACCTCCATTTTGCCAAAGAGAAGCTATTTTACAAGGTCAGTGAAGCGCTAAGGCTGTTGAATTACACTGCTGATTTAGTGCCGTTATTAAACATGGAATGAAAAGTGTAAAAATTCTGAAAAGGCCTGCAGCAAAGCAAGGTTTGGTAAATATCAGTGCAAAGACACATTTCAACAGAATAACGGCGAGATATTAGAAACATGTCGACTATGTCACATCTCTTACATTTTTTCCTCAGATAAAATGTCTTGAGGATGTTGTTTTTTTGACCAACAATCTACTACATATTGTAGAATTTAAAATGAACAAATCAAAGCAAACAAACTTATTAACTGACATGTTCATTTCATCTTGAATAAATAAAGGACACGGTCTTTTACTGTCTTATATATTAACATATATAACACATCATCAGAGCGATGGGCAATAGCCTGTATAGAGCCTGCGAGGCGAGACCCAGGGAAAATGCCGTGCACTGTCCTCCTCTCTGCTTATAACTTTTCTCTACAAACACAATTAACTCTGCACAAACAGAGACTTATCGTAAACGCAGATTTTCACATCACAAAGCTCATATCGTAGATTCAATTTGCTTGTGCTGTGTTTTTTTTTGTACATTTAGTTGGCGGAAGCAGAAGTTATTTATATGTTTCTACAGTAGAAGCTCTGGAACAAGGACATAATTATTCCCAGCCTTTTGATGAGTCAGGCCCTTGTTTAATTATACTCATTTAGCCGACCACTTTCTTCATAAACGACTGTGGTTATATGTGATACGCATGGATTATGTCGCAGGCAACTGATTTCATGTGGGCAGGTGTTTACGTGCACCGCGTTATCATCCAATTAAAGTACACGCTTCCTCTACAGCCACGGCTACACAACAGTTGGTGGCCGGAGAAGTAACAGAGATTAATGTGTGATGCTGGCAGCACCAACTGTGCACAAGAGCGAGAGGGATTGCTGTCTGAAGCACAACAACAGGAATGAATTAGCCATATCCATCACACATTGTGGCCTGTGTGTGTGTGTGTGTGTGTGTGTGTGAAAGAGAAATGTGCAGATGGTATAATAGGGCTTCTTCAAATAATATATGACAGTTTACTGAATATCTATGAGTTTTCGACTTTAGGTCGTGTAAAAAGCTATTTCAAGAACTCTCCTATCCTCGGGGGTCATTATAATAAAGGAAATAAAATCGGATTGAAGTTGATTTAAGAAGGAAGGCAGATGGAAAAGCCAGCAGGAGTTAGACCTACCATAGGTGCTGTCCTCATCCTTGGTGCCATCAATGGTTCCATCCGGCTGCATCTGAAGCTGGAAGCCCTGGCGACTGGAAAGTCTGGTCACGATGCCCTTTAACTGGGGCTCTGAGAGACGGAGTGGAGACACATTAAATGCATCAATTCCTCATTAGGCTACTGCCACGTGATCACATATCAAATCCAAGCAAGTCTCCATTAAACCGGAAGCGTCAGATGAGGAGAAGCTGTTTATAGCACTGGGCCTTAAGGGCCCAGTATTGATCGTTGACCCCTGTACACACAGGCACACATAGAAATCAATTAAATAAGTGACAGGAAGAACAGCTCAAAGCCGAAATTATGACGCTGTTTCTCTGAGATCTCTATCTTCAGCCTACTTCTCTGTGGGACAATAAAAGTTATTTACATGTGATGTTTGTGGTGTAATGCAACAGGATTAATGCCTGAGCCACTGGAAGAAGGAGATAAATGATGAAGTGGCGACAGCAAATGGGGTTGGTTGGTTGGTGGTGGTGATGATGGGGATGATGATGGTGAAGATGGTTTGAGGTGGTGGTGGTGCAGCCCATGGCTCTCCCCCCACCCCCAGACCTGGCGGTCGCCTTCTCTTCCGTTTCTTCCTCGATCCAAACAGTTTGACACGCGAGAACACGTTGAGCTTGCTCGGCTTCTCGTTGGCGCCTTTGCTGTTGCTCGGGCTGCCGCTGCCGCGGCACGCGTTCGCCTTCTCTCTCTCCCGCGCCTGCCGCTTCTGGCGGATCAGGGAGCTGGCGATCGCCGCTGCCCGGGACATGTTCCCCCGGTGGAGTGAGACAAGACTGTGCGTCCCGGTTTGAGGGAGGGTTCGCGGACAAGAGGCTGAGGGTGTGTGGGGGTGCGTACAGGGGGTCTACACCGCCCACGGCTCAGGTCGCATCACACACCGGCCGCTGCAGTCTCGCTGATGCCCGTGATGCTGAAAAGCGTCCCGAATCCTCCATCCGTGCGTCCGGGCACTTCATGAAGTCGTAAAACAAATCCAGCGAGCGAGCGGTAACGACGCAGCTTCACGTCCCCTTATGGCTCCGAGTGGCAAACGCTGGTCGGGTCCCCCCGCCCCCTCGCGTGGTTCTCCTGGCTGCGCTGGAAGAAGAGTGGGCGCCTGGAGATCCAGTCCGGGTCCGAGTGGCGAATCAACAGCTCCCAGGCTGGTGCGAGCGACACCGGGGGCTGCTGCTCATGATTACTGCAGCTGCTGCTGCTGCTGCTGCTCTGCGCCGCTCCCCCGGCGATGCTCCGCTCCTCGACGCCGTCCGTGACAGAAATGCAGCAGCCGGGATGTTTGTCAATGAAACAGCTCGAAGCTGGTTCGGTGGGAAAGGGATCATGATGCAGCCGTGCCGTTCATAAAACTGCTGCAGCCCTGCCCGGCCCGAGGAAGACGAACGAGGAGAGGGGCGGCGGGGGGGGGCATTTATATGTGCGTGTTATGTATGTGGGTCTCTGGAAGAGGAGGGGGGGGGGTGATGAGGGCTGTTTTGGCATGTCTCTTTCTCATCGGGCACCTGTAGCACTAAAACCCCACGTGGCATGATATTTACATGTTACACTGAATACTGATGTGTGATAGGCAGGGAGAGGAGAGGATACAAAGGTGGGGTGTGTGTGTGTGTGTGTGTGTGTGTTGGGGGAAGGGTGAAAAGAGAGAGACTCTTATACAAAAACACACAACGTAAATGGATTTGATAAAAAAAAGGTGAATTAATAAGAGC
>JAUMTR010000006.1:14294471-14334262 GCA_032270685.1 Microctenopoma stevenorrisi
AGGAAGTCTACAAACAAAAGCTGCCATACTGACAGAAGTTTGAAGTGGAATTTTAACAATTTCATGTTTTACTTTACTTTCCATTTGTTCTCCAAACTTTGGTTTAGAAGGGGTAAGCATCATAAGTAACACTACCATACGATATATGCTGCTTTAATAAATGAAATTTAAATTTTCGTAAGATATCTTTTATTAAGCGATGATTCTTTGTATGTATTTTCTTTAAGATAATGATTATTTTCAAAAGCTGCATTGAAAAAAAAAAATTCTTTCCTTTTGTGTTAACAGTTGGTTTAAATTTGTATTAAGACTCAACAATGAGTATTTTTCTCAATGTAAATAAAGTGTCATTAGTAAAATTGTGTTTTGTCTTTATAACCCAGCTGATACATGTATTTTTAATAAGAAAAGGAAATATTTTGCATAAGAAAGCATGAGGGACCTAGAGAAAACAAGTGGAGGAAGAATTCTGGAAAAGAGGAGACCTGGTAATTGTGTGTATGGGGGAGAGAAAGTGGAAAAAGAGAAGGGGGGGAGGAGGGGCTCTCATCTTATTTTGGTGCAGAGGTTCACCACTGCTGAAAGGCTGCAGCGTGCAAGAAGGAGGTGAATAACAAGAGACAGCACTTCAGTCGGGTCGAGCTGTGCCGTTTTCCAGAGCAGAGGCACACACACACACACACACACACACACACACACAGCAGCTGCCAGCCACTTCACGCATGTCGTCTGGCCACAGGCAGCCCCTACAGGAAAACAGACGGCACAGCTGTCAGCGCCAAATACAGTTGCAACGGCGCATGGCAACTGCAACTCCAGCGAGCAGGGAGAAGGAGGAGGTGGTGGACAAAGAGCCGAGTGACCGAGGTCGACCTGTGGCACCTGGCGTCGAGAGCAGCCGGCAGAGCAAGTGCACGTTGCTGGGCCAGTGGAAAAAGGTAGTGAAATCGATGGCTGGAGGGCAAGTGGAAGTGGTGAGCAATAAATTACATGATTGAAGAGGAGGCCCATTGTTATAATAAGTCAGGGGGTGGAGAAAAAAGTGATGAATTGTGGACACAAACGGAGGTCAGGACGTGGTCACTGAGGTGGAGTGTTCATCCAGCCCTTGGCTGAAGGTTGAAGTTCCATCCATGACCTCCTGTTAGGTAAGAACCTTGCATACAGAGAAATAATCTTTAGACTTTAGTGTACTTTTGGATCCACGTGCTAAACAATCCCAGAGAGAGACGTCACTGCAGCTGGAAACGATTTGTGACAAACACGTCGAACCGAGGTAATAAAATGACTGAAAGCTCGGTCTAGAGTCCTTCATCTTTCATTTATGAGATGCTGCTTTTAAATGCAAACCAAAAGCCACACAAACAGCAGCAAACTAACAGGACACAACAATGCAAGCGGCACGCTATGCAAACGGTGAACAACACAAACGCTGTGACTCTCCCTTTGAGAGAATTAATCAGCCCAACAACCAGTGAAATCAATTTAATGAGGACAGAGAATTAAAGATACACCCTGTACAAATCTAAATGTAAACACAAGAGCAGCCTCAGTGTGTGAGATTGTGTATATAAAACATATCTGTGCTGCTGTCTGTCCTCTATTCTACAATTCAAAGCAAGCTAACTTTGATTGGAGCTCTGTAGCACCCCCTACAGCGAGTTTAAGGGGTTAACAAGGCAGGATGAGAGGTGAAAACCAGACTCCTTCACAGAGTCCTCACTCATCACTCGTGTAGTATAATCAGCCTCGAATCAAACCACAAATCTAGATTTTCTGAAACTGTGCATCTATTAGAAAAACCCATAAGCACTTTATTAGACGCTCACAGGTTGGACCAGGTCGCTGTGATCTGGTAGGTTCAGTCCTTCATGTTCTGACGGTCCAAGCTCAGGATCAACAACACCAGAGACGAGTACATTAGTCTGATGTGGACTCAATCACGACAACACTACACCAGATCGATTTCTTTTGACTGGCGTTGAAATAAAGTGCAGGTCTCCGAACTTTTGGGATGAACTGGGTTTTATTCAGGCAGCTCTGTACAGAGACACAAGAGCTGCGCCCAGCGGTGGTTTCAGCACCACGGACAGCGTCTTTTAATCCAGTTTAAACACCACTTTGACTCACTTTAATTCAAATATTTCTATGTTTACATCTATATATTATTTTAACTTGATCAAATGGGAAACATTTCAACAGAACCTGTACTAAATGTTCACACTTCACTCTAACAGTCTGTTCCCAAAGCGCATTACGCGCAGCGCCGAGTTAAGCCACAGTCACTTCATAAAGTAAACTCTCATTGTAAACCAAGCCCCGTTTCGTTATTTGCCTTCCTACCTGAGGTCGATCGACGGAGAGGGAAAGTCATGCTGCGCCCCTGAAGCTCCGGAGCTTTGTGCTCATGACTTTTCGCACTTCCTGTTGTTAGCTGCTCCACAAAAAAAGAGGAGGAATTACCGAAGTTCAAAGCAGAGAAGTCTCCACGGCATTGGATCCATTAAGGCCGCGCACATGGCGTTGACGGGAGATCATTACAGAACATTAGAGGCCATTAAGCCGTTGGAACCGGTCATTAATGATTCATCTCGAGGCCCCGCTGATCTGGCACAATAAGAGACGGAGGCAGCCAGGAGGCCGTTCCCAAATCCAAAGATCTATCGAGGTAGCGGTGTGTATGTGTGTGTAAGATCAGAGTAAAACAGAACACAGACGACCGTGAGACACAGACACACGCACTGTATTCATGAGGACTGTCTATCGACCCCCCTGTACCCTCTGACCTTAACCAGACACAATCCATGGAGCCTCTTGAGTCCCTCTGTCTTCATTTAGATGAATACCCCTGAGTTAAAGTACTATTCCTGCCTTAAAAAGTCACTTCAGTCCTGCAGGTAAGGTTTTCTTTCATTAGCAGTTAATCTGTGAGTTATTAAAATACTGAGTTATTAAATCATACTTACATACAGCTGGTTTGTCCAAAAGCTTCCTATAGCCTTCAAATAAAATATTAATTCGCCAAAAATATATTTTTGTAAATATAATCTCCTTGATTTCTTTATTTATTTCATATTTATTCTTATACCTAAAATGATAGAATACAAAATTTATAGTTTTAAAGTTTATCGGCGGATCGTTTGTTGACTCCATTTACATGCAGTTTAGAAGATTTTGACCCTGCATAGACCTCTTGCCCCCGTGAAAATATTTCTAGATCTGCCGCTCTCACCTCCAAAACTAATCCACTGATTGATTTAAATAACTGAATTAATCACAGAGAGAAAGCGAGGCTAGCCATCTCAGCTCCAACAGCATTTTTTAAAATGCTGGATGACTTATAAAAACTGAAACATGCTGACAGCTTTTGTGATTTTGCACTCACTTCCTCAGCTGTAACAGAAACATAAAACACGTAAAGCACAGAAAAACAATGACTATCTATACATAACTATTCATAGAAGAGCAATAACCACAACCACAACCTCACTCACTCCAAACTCATCCTATACAAACCCTTAAAGCTTTATTTAAAATTCCAAGTCCCTCCAGTGATGATTTGGAAAAGCTAATACATAACTACTCTACAAGTATATTAACCTACAACTAACATGATGGAAGGCAGGAAAAAACTGTTAAATGTCCTTGATGCCAGTGAGCGTTGAAGAAATCTTATAATGTCTTTGCTCTATAGCCTCAATGTCATCACGGTACATTACATAATACCATCAGTCAGAGCAGTACCGCCAGTCCACACTACACACGGGCACTACCCATCAGCCCATAACTGTGTATTATCAGCCCATTATGAGGCTGTGCTGTTATGGTACTTCCTGTGAAGCAGCCTGTTAAAACACGCCATATCAGTGAGATGACACAGAAAGTGGTGGATTGCAGAGGGTCAGTAGTTGCGTATATGCTGCAGTGCAGGAGCGGCTACTGTGTATAAGGATGAGGAAAATGCCCACGCAGCAACTTGAGAAGTGAAGCTATAGGGAGAGGAACCATCTCAGTTATCTGACAAAAATAGCTTTGAAATAAATGGTAAATTAGAATCCCAAGCATCTGATTGTAATTTTCCAAATCTCAGTAAGAGGACAAGCACAATCATCCCAGGACGTTCTCGTGCTGAATAATTCTATCATTATATTATGTCCTGTGATCAGGAAATTAGAGCCAGCAGAGGGACTGGTTGTGTGCACTTTTGTTCTAGATTCCTTCGTTCTTTCTTGGGTTCGCTTTGCCTCGCTTGAAACTGAAATACATTTTTGTTTTTAGAGGAACATAATATGTCCCAAAGCAGCTTTGCAACCTTGGGTCAAGACTCAGATAAGCAACCTTGCAGATGCCAGCAGGTACGTTTTGATATTTGTGCCTGGGCAGGTTGCCAGTATCCAATCTCTACAATTAGAAACAAACCAAAAAAACACGCTGCAACTCATTCTCTTTTTTTAGAATACTGTCTGTCCTTCACTGTCAGTGACTGATGTTATCAGCCAGCAGATGGCACCATATTCCCACATGTGATTCTGTGGAAGAACGATGGCTGAGTACAAACTGGGGGAATCACTCATATCTATAATAAAATCTGTGAGGTCAACGTTTTTGTCTATATAGGTCACAAGCCGACCAGCTTGACATTTTTCACGTAATTAATATAGCACATAACTCGATTTTTACAAATTAGATTATCAATAATCAACAATCTTCAGCCTGAGGGATTTCAGCCTTTATCACCTTGTTGCAGACAGAGTGCATGTTTCGTTCTTTGCTTGTACATTCATCTAACAGTCAGGCATCTTTATTCTTTTTCATTCCCACTACACACTACTACTGTGATAACTGCTACTTTCTAATGCTTTCACCAGACTGTGACTGCTCACTGACGACCGCGAAAACTCCATCACATTTCTATTTTTACCTAGACCATTAAACATCCATGAGTCCCGGCTTAAGACAGCGCTTCTGTTTTGTTGTACTTAGCAGGATGAAAGTTTATCACAAAAAAAAACACATGACAACAACAAAGACATGGTCACTGTATTATCTGCTCAATCTCAGGCTTTAAGTAAAATTTCACACATATCTGTGAAGGTTCTCAGTCATCCAGGTCGTGGTGGCTTGACGACGTTTCACCCTTTCATTCCAGAAGGCTTTCCGAAGGGTGAAACGTCGTCAAGAAACCGTCGAGTCCAGGTGCTATTGGGTAAAACGTTTTTGAGATAACATTTTACACCTTTTTTAAAATGGAAACCAACAGTGCCCCCTAGGGGACATGTGGTAAAACATAAAACATATTTGGGGAAATAAGTGGTAGAAACATTATTGCATTATATACTGGAATAAATTGTCCATCTATTACGTGTTCTAGTAATATTTTAAGGCTCATTTGGCTGACAAATGTGCCGATGCTGTTGCTTAACTTTATCCCTTATTCTCACCCTGTCTGAGGCACATTATTGCTGGAGTTTATTAAACATTATTACAGTTAAAAGTAAGGTGTAATTGACTGATAGACTGTATGGGATGGGCCTTAATTGCTGTGCAGTCAGGGTTAATTATGATGAATTTGCTCCTGCTGCTTACACACACACACACACACACACTCAAGCGCCAGTATAGTTTTAATCCGCACTTAAAAACCTAACCTCTACAAGACCAAGATGTTAATTGGTTCTTGTTCTACCCAAACATAATCCTTAAAACTACTATTATTATACACGGGAAATATGTACATAACCCTGCTTGCACGTCCACCTGAGAGAACAAGATATTTTAAACAAAAAGTACAGACTTGACATTGACATTTATCAGCAACCGTCAGAGAAGACATTTGAGCTGTGTTTTGTCTTTGTGTTGTTGCAGCCAGTAACTGCTGACTTTTTTCTTTTGTATTTTTCTAAAATAAATCATTATTTATTACTTGTCCTCCCGTTACATCTGTTACGCAACTTAAAGTGCAAACTTAGCAGTGTGTTTTCTCTCTTTAAGCCATTTACGTCCCTTAAGGTCAAAGTCACGATTCACTGAGAATATTAAAGATGCACACTGATGCAGTGCATTAGTGCTTTGTTAAATACTGCTGTGGTTAATGTGTTCAGTTTAATTCAGACTAACAAACACATATTTAAGTCTGCATTGTAGTTGTTAATCTGCTTCATACTGGAAGCTCTTCTTACCATATACGGACTTGAGTCACTGCCTCGTCAGCAAAAATACAAAGCAGGAATGTCAGATGTGTTGTATGCTACCGGGAGTCCTTTTCAGTGAACATGTGTTGGTATTGTTATAGTCTCACCGTGGATTTATCCTCTTATTAACTTCTTCCTGTTTATTGGCTCAGTTTTATTGCCCTTTTTACTGTTTATTGGTTTGTTTGTTTGTGAGTAAAAGCTTCCATAAATAAAGTCTATTACTACGCTTGGATTCAGTTGAACATTGTGTCGTTATAGCAACCATGTGTGGATAGCTACTGATTTGTGATTGATGATTTGTAATTTAAACAGATTTATCTGTACTGCCAGTGCTTCGTCACCCTCAGAAGGTCCAGCAGAATAGCTAGGGGAAGTGGTGCACTGTTCTTCACCAGCCGTTATTCAGCTGCATATTTGCTAAACCAGTCAGTTGGTTCTGACCCTTGAAGTCATGTACACAGTAAAAAAAAGCTTATGATAAAGCATAAATTTCACCTTTGTGTCACTTGTTAAAGTTCGAGCTCCGTATTTCCCCCTGGGGAAACATCTACCACAGAATGATTAATGACCCCAAACTCTGCTGTGGTGGTTTGTACCGTTGCTACAGTAGTTATTAAAGAACATATCTTCACATGTTCAGTACAACAAGGTGAACTGTCTGAGACGGATGGTTTCCCATAAGTGCTTTAAACAGTATAGGAACAGCAAACAAAGCTCTTTACCACACGCCTTGTTTTTGTGACTGGCGCTGCTGCAGCAGTTTTAACACTTTTACTTCCAGTACATGCGTGAAAGACTTGGCAATGGCAAACTACGCTGTAAAGTTGTTTTTACTTGCTGCTGGTGAAGGCAGGAGAACTAAACTCATGATGCAGTCATAAGAAGTGGTAAATGAGAACATCCACCTGAATTATTCTGAAGAAGACAAACTAATACTAATACTAATTTAAACAATTCACACCATTATATAATATGATGCTTGAGCTCAGTTTCTATTACATGGTCAGATAAATAACTTATTATTTTCTCTGCCATTACACGAACCCGCGCTGCACCTCTGTGCTTTTTAGGAATGAGGTACACACTTTTACGCACGATCACGCGCAGCTTGAGGGCAACTCCCTTTTTTGTCGCCATGGCAATGATAGTTTCCCAGTTTCCACTGCGGTGAATCGCGCGTCGATTTTATTGCTGTCCAGAGAAGAGAGGAATGAGAAGTATTTCTATGCGCTGCTGAAATTAAACCCGAGAACCAGAAACAAGACAAAACAAGGAGGTTGTAGAAGCTCGACGCGTTTTGGGGCGACGCATCTCCTGTAATGTGATGAAGAGCATGCGAGGTGTGTGGCGCGTCTCCCACAGTTTAATCAGTAATCTGCAAAAACCAGCACAGGCAAAATAAAAAACTACATTTCTTCATCATCGCCGTTAATGCAGAAAAGTTTTACCCCACAAACTAACCAACTGGCTGCTTCTTCAGCCCAACAGTAATGGCAAGTAATAAGTAGCCCCGTTAATCTGCCTCGATTTCTGCACTGTGGGGACAAAGGGAATAAGTACGAGCCCATGCTGAAGCAGCTCTTTTGCACTAGAAATGAAGAATTGACGCGTGAAATCCCACCCTTCCTTGTAACTGGCTGGGGCATCACCACTCACCTTTGGAGGCATGGTCTTTGTCCTCTTTGCCTTTCGTTTTTCCGCTCATGGAGCTCCCGCTGCCGCTGCTGCTTGTTGCTCAAAGCAAACTTCAGATGACTGTGGTGGGAACACGGTTTTTACTTGTTCATCCTCCTCTGATATGTCCTCCCTCCACTCACGACGGTAGCAGTCCAACTCTAACCCTCCTCCCGTGTCCCCCTCTGTCACCTCTCTCTCTCTCTCTCTCTGTCACCACGCACCAAACGTGCAAAAGCTGCACTGACGTTGCAGGGCCCCCAGAAGCAATAAACCACTTTAGAGACACGCTAGATGTTGTTTAAAGGAAGGACAACACATATATGACGTTCTTTAAACAGCTTACTTGATCTCAGCTTTAACCAAAGTTCCATAGATGAATTATAAGCCATTCAAAATTTAAATTTGTGTTGTGTAAAATACCACATATAGCTCAAAACAGTCACTGTTCATTGTTAACAACTCTAGACCTTTGATAAAGACACAGTAACACTTATAACGGCCTATTTGATTCCATCAGTGACTAAAGATATAAATGACTTATTAGAAAACATTCACATTTATCTTTTTTATTTATCTATCGTAAACTGACAAACAATTATAATTGGAGGGTTTTTTTATTTCGTTTTAAGTGGAAAACATGGCCACCAGTTCTTCAGTTATCATTTATCTCCAGCTATTAATCTCATTAGGTCATTAGTTAAAATAAATGACAATACATTCCTAATTATGCAGTTACAAATGTCAGAGTTGTTATTACGGGTTTCAGGTTTCTCAGCTTCACTGATCTGAATCCCTAATGATGTGTCTCTAGTCTCACTACAGTCGTTACACGTTACCACATGCTATGTATTGTATTTGTTGTTTTTTTCTAAAATGTTGTTCCAGAAGTGAGTAGTTTACAACTAAAGGTCAGCAAGTGAACAATTACAAAACCTCATAAATCACACTGAACATCCTGGGGGATACGGGTTGCACGTTGGAGTTTTTACTGACACTAAGGTTCCCAAGTGCAGATTGCTTTGCAAACTCAGCAGTTTATGTGTGTAACGTGTCAGTTTATTGATCTTTTAATCAATCTGAGGCGGAAAATTGCTTTTGCTTACATTTTCTAACAAGAGGACAGAAGAGGACACACAATCATTTTTTTAATAAAAAGCTTCTTATCAAAGTGACACCATGAACTGCAGTTCCGCCAGCAGAACTTTGGTTGGATAACTTATTCAATAAAATGTATTGTGACGGGGAAACTGCCGCACTCTGGGATAAACCTTTATGCTGTTGGTAAATCTCATAGCATCATTCAAGTTGTCTCATAGGACATGTTTGTCTGACTCTCGCCGGCGACGTCAGGCCGCATGGCTTTTTGACTGAGCCGTGAAACGAGCCAAAAGACCAAAGCACAGCTGGCCCTCTGCCAGAACCTCCCCTGGTGGATTACTGATCTGGGACCTGCTGTTCTGTTAGAACATAAAGTGCCACAGACAGAGCTGCTGCTCCGGTTCAGTGCTCTCTGATAATATGATTGCATTGTGAAGCAGCACATGTTTTCATTCAGCTGTCGTTGTTACAAACACCTTTTTTTACCCTCTTTGGAGTCACAGGGAACAGAACAGAGAGTCATCAGATCAGTGCCACGTGTAGAGATGTTTAATTAAACTGACCTTAAAACTGCTGCTGTCATTAGCTGGATCCTTCCTTCATTATAAACAAAAGGTAAATGCTGATGTGCTGAAGCCAGTTTAGAAAGCAACTGACAAATCCTCTGATATTTAAGTCACATCTTACTCTGATATCAGCTGCTGGACAGGAATGGTGGGGGAACTGACCTCATGAGTCACACACTGTGGCAACAGCTCTACGGTGAAACTGGGTAGGAGAGGGGACATTTGTGCACTGATTGATGACAAGTAGGTTAGTGACTTGATCCCAGACCTCCATCGAGAGCCTACACCCTCTCCGCATTTACATCACCTGCAGCAGTTAAATTTACCGCTGAGGGGAGTGACGCAAATCTGACCAACTAAAACGCCAATGAATCTCTATGTTTCGCCTGAATGGAAAGTATCCCGTCCATAATACTTCAAAGTGTCAAGTAGAACTCTGAGCAATCCCATGTAAATGCAATAAAGCAACAGCTAGACGCACAAAATATTATATCACTGTGAGTTTCCAAACATACTGTTGCTGATTTGAACCACGATTCCTCTCACTGTGTCGTCAGTTCATCAGCAATTATAAGAACAATTTTCCAAAATGAGCATTCATAAGACAGTACAGTTTTAAAGAGCCATCTGTATGCAGGGGACACAAACAGTGGCCCCTTTCTCCACTGCTGAGCTACTGCTCCCAGGCCACTAACCAGCCTGCAGGGAGTGATTTAGTCATAATTGTTGCCAAAGGGGAGGTGAAAACGCAAAGTATATACTCCCTCCCAATTTATTTCTGCTTTAAAATCTACAGTTTGGAACAGGGTGAGTTTACCACCTTATGTAAGTTGCACTAAAAAAAGAGGGATCAACCCTCTGTCGCCATTGAAATCATCTTCAGCCAATAGGTCACCAAAAAGCAGTGGTCGCCAAGAAGCGTTTGGCTTAAAGCCAGTCGACCTTGCCGTCAATCACTGTGATTTGTTGTCTGGCATCCCCCGTGTAACTCACACTGTAATCAAACGCCTTTCAATACACAGGACCGAGCTTTGGGTTTTTGGGTTTTTCTCCTTCGCCGTGTAAACATGCAGCACCAGCAGATGAGTTTTAATTATGGTTTAAGTACCTTCTGCTGTTTAAGCTGATTTGTCCGCCTAGATTATGGTAAAGTTTGTGATTTCAAATGCTGACAGTTTTAACTGGATGTGTGTGTTTGCTCATATACAGTATGCATGTGTTTGTGAGGAGTTTTTGGAGAGTGAGGGACATTTGGTCCATCACACAGTCCTTTAGGTTTCCAACAAACCGTTCATATAATACTGGAAATAAATGAGGCCCACGCATGTGTGCATGTGTGTGTGTGTGTGTGTGTGTGTGTGTGTCGATCCTCACGTAAGCCGCGCTGCAAAAGCTGCTTATCGGACAAGACTCATCATGATAAACAACATGATTAACAGCTGGTAATGTCAACAAACAAACACACACACCAGAAACACGAGTCTGGAACGGTGACTCTTTCTTAAAGCAGTCAATATTTGCCGTTGCTCAATGTCAGTCGGATACAGTTGCATAAAAACATCTACTTTCAAAACTTCTAGTTGTCCACTTTTTTCCCTGTTTGTACATTCTTTTACTCACACACACAGATGTGAACAAATATATATTCTGCAGCCTCTCAGGTGAGTAAACAGTGAGCTGGTGTACTTTGGAGCGGTGGATCAGTTTTTCCAGGCAGTGAGTTCAGGCTCAACTGTCAAAAGCAGACGAGCAACTGACAAACGATAACATGGCTCGAATATGTTTACTGGCCCTGGTGTCTGCGTTACTGCTGGAGGTGCATGGACTGTCAGTGGAAATCGCAGCGAGGAAAACAGGTAAGCAACCGCGAATGGGTTCAGAAAATACAGGAAGAACTAATAATCGGGCCTGATCTCTTCCGCCCACGTCTCAGAGTAACACTCCACTCAAAACTCTGTTAGTATTATTTAACAGAGTTTTTTTTTGTGGAAATGTGGTAAAGACACACGAAGCAGTGGATTTAGCAGCATTTTGATAAAAAGAAAAATGTGTATGACTTGAAGCAGGACGGCAGGTTCCAGAGGTTTCAGTTTTACTTTAAAACCAAGAAGAAACAGCTAAAAGATATCAGTGTTGTGTGAGAAACACACTTGAATGGGCTGCAGGGTCTAAATTTTAAAACACACTGACCCAGCTTTACAAATGGATTGTTAAGTGTTCTGCTGTAGGACAATGTCATGAGCCGTTCTTTGGCCCCTGTTACTTTTCAGAAGCCGTGTTTGTAACGCCGCAGACTGCGGACACGGTGCTGCGGCGGCAGCGCAGGTACAACAGTCCTCTGGAGGAATTCCTTCAGAAAGCCAACCTGGAGCGGGAATGTAGAGAGGAAGTCTGCTCGATGGAGGAGGCCAGGGAGGTTTTTGAGAATGACGAGAAAACTGTAGGTTCCACACAAACACACACAATTAATTCCTTTTCATATAGATAAGAAAAAAGAGCACAATGCAACTGTGAGATTTCTCATTAACCTTTGTGTTTTCTTTCAGATACAGTTCTGGAACAGTTACATTGGTAAGACAAGCGAAATGCAAGTTGTCACAACTCCTCATGCACCTTGAAACCTACTGAGTGTGCATACTTCGCACTCCTGTGTAGATGGGGACCAGTGTGAACCAGCCCCCTGCCAGAATGGAGGTGTGTGCGATGACGGAGTCGGTACTTACACCTGCTGGTGTAAACCAAACTTCAGTGGCAAGAACTGTGAGATTGGTGAGTGTGGTAGACTGGATTTAAACAATAGAAATACTCACTTAATGACAAGAAATAAGAAAAAATTCTGTTTTGCCTCTTGTTTACAGAAGTGAACAAGCAGTGTTCCGTCAACAACGGCGGGTGTTCCCATTTCTGTGTGATGCAGGGCGACCAACCCGTGTGTCAGTGTGCAGCTGGTTACCAGCTCGGGCCAAACAAGAGAAGCTGTGAACAAACAGGTGGGATACAATTGTAAACCACACACATCAAAATTAGCTAAGTGGTTGATCATGTAAAAGAGTTTTTATGTATTATTTGGTCCATGTGTATTACATGGTCCATCAAATGAGGCATGAACAAACACGTATGTATTATTCAAAGTAGAGAAAAGATATTTACAAAACACAGCCTGTAGCGTACTTACAAAAAACATTTACTCACACTTTGTCTCCTGCATTACACCCACATTTAAAACCAGGGCGACTTCTTGAATTTCCCTAAATGAAAACACAACCTCCTCGTCGTCTCACAGACTCACTCTAAGAGTCGTAAACAAGTTGTCTCTTAAACAGTAAGGTTACAGCTCTCAGCCCAGTTGGATCCATTAGGGGATCACAGACTGACTCATAAACTGTGTGATGCGGTTTATACCTGTCACATAAAGCACATAATTAATAATCAGAGTCAGAATACTCAAAACCCTATGTGCATCTTAGTCTATGCCTTTTCATAACATGCTGAATTCACAGGTAATCATGTGATCGTTGAATTAATTTGCCTATAGTGTAAGAATTGTGTCATTGGTTGCACAAAAACATCTAACACTGTCAATTTTAATAATGTCTAAGAGACCAAACAATAATAAATAATCCTCTCTGTGTTGCCATAATTTTGCCCACAGGACCATTCAGCTGCGGTCATGTGAATCTGACCTCCACCTCCAGCACCAGGTCCCTCATAAACCCACGATCCTCAAACACAACTAGCGTCCGTCAGGACGGTGACTACAATGACAATATAACTGAGATTTATGACTACTATGACCAGAGTGATTCAGAGCTGTCCAACACCTCTGCAGTCTCTGCAAAAGACATAGGTTCACTGAGGCCAGATTCAAACTCTTCTGTAAACTCAGAGCCGGCTCCCATGACTAACGGTGAAGCAAGAAATGCCACAGACACAAAGAAACTACCGTCCTGGGCATTCTTCCCCACCATCCCCACCATAACTGCACAAGAGAACACTGACCAGAAGATTGTGGGGGGTAATGAAGCCACCCCTGGAGAGATACCCTGGCAGGTACCGCTGTGTAAACCTCACAAGAGACGGGAAAGTGAAGAACTCAAAGAAATATTACAATAACATATTTGTTTTCCATGTATTTGTTTGCAGGTGGCCCTGATGACTCACTCAAAGTCCCATGGGAAGGTGTTACCTTTCTGTGGAGGATCTCTGCTCAGTGACGTATGGGTTATCACTGCTGCCCACTGTCTGGCAGAAGCTCATAATTTTCCAGAGGGCTACTTCATTAGAGTGGGTAGGAAAAAACACGTGATATGTACAGTATCTACTCACTTCTAAATCTCTGACATACTTGGTAATCGGATTAATTTCATAGTAAGGCAGTTGTTTGTTTTGTTTTTCCAGCTGGAAGCAAAAAGTAAATGAAATTGTAAAATCACATATTCCATCTGTGTTTAGGTGAACACGACATAAATCAGGACGAGGGTTCAGAGCGAGACCATCTGGTGGCAGAGGAGCACATTCATCATATGTATGATTATGTAGAGTCACCGTATAATCATGACATTGCACTGCTAAAGCTTGCCAATCCCGTGGAGCTGTCCAACCAACGGCGCCCCATCTGCCTGGGGCCCAAACGTTTTATAGAGAACCTACTGAGGGAGTCCACATACTCTCTGGTGAGTGGCTGGGGAGCACTGAAGTTCCTGGGCCTCAAGGCCACTAAGCTTCAGAAGCTGGGAGTCCCCTACGTGGACCGAACAGTGTGTAAAGGGAGCAGCCAGGACCACGTCACGCGCTTTATGTTCTGTGCTGGCTACAAAAATGAACTGAAGGATTCATGCCAGGGCGACAGCGGAGGCCCACATGCCACCAGTTACAAAGGCACGTGGTTTCTGACGGGCATCGTCAGCTGGGGGGAGGAGTGTGCGAAGCAGGGAAAGTATGGCATCTACACCCGACTCTCACAGTACTACCCGTGGATCAGTTACAAAACAGGGATTCAAGTCCAAAAGTGACAAATGAAGTCATGTACAGGACTTATTAAACAGCTGTCAGCCAAGAAGACTGTTTTTTCATGTTCATGCCAGTGAGAAAGTTCAAGATTCAAGATTAAAGATTCAAGATTTAAGTGCAGTGGTAATTAAAGGTTTTCTTAATGAACTTTTTGTGACATTGCAATAAAATATTACCAAAACATCTTAGTATTGGTATTTCTATTTAAATGTCATACATACATGTTGAAACTTGTCATAAACCATCTAACTCCAAAATATGTGCAAACGTTTTTTTCACAGTCTTGCTTTTCCCTTTGTCCAATGGAAAATTGTATATTACGTTTCCATCTTAAAAAGACGTTTCTGAACTGACGCCATCCACAGATGAACTAGTAGCTTGATCAAACCTTATCTTAGGGTGAAGCTGGGGTCCATTATCATATCGATATTATGTGGGAAATAGGTCACAACAGTCAGATCTATGGAAATCAAATAATTCTGTGCTTTTATTTTGGAAAATAATCATACGCTGCATGTAGATTTAACATGAAGAAATGTCATTACTGTGTTTTAATGGGCACAATTTATTGATGTCGACACTTGAGAGCTGACTGTCCAAAATAATGTTGCAGGTGAAGTAATTTTTTACATATTCACAGTTTACTGTATTCAACACCAGATTCTGTGAGGAGCTTAAATAACTACACTGTGTCCACCTGCCCCACAGAGATTAACCACTTTTCCTAAGCTCCCGTTTAACAACGAGAACAGTCAAATCTGGGCAGGTTTAAAACCAGGCAGTTTTACAGAGACCTAGGTCAGCTGCTCTAACATAATATCAACAATTCATGAAGTTGTCCAATATGTAACTGTAATACTGTCGTTGAGTTGACAATAGTTCTACACTAATCTAACAACAGTTCAAACCCAACGCTGACTATAGTTTCCATGTTAGTGCAGAAAGAACCTGTGGCCGTGTGCACTGATTAGTCTGTGCACAGCTGCAAACTAAGAGAAGCATGTTTCAGTGCAGTGGTAATTAAAGTTGCAGCAATGAAAAGACACATTTAAAACCAGCGAAAGTAAAGAATAAATTAAGTCAAGTGAATCTGATTTAAGTGCAAAGCTTGCCAACCTGGCAGACATTCGCCATTTTTCAACAATCAGAAGTGTCCCTGCATTTATCCAGCTTATGTGCTGCACTGTTGTCCTCAGACTACAAAGAAATCTTTTTCACTGCTGCATCAAAACACCAGTCTTCATATGAACGGGAGTGAGAGGCAAACTCCGTAGAGATTTACAGTAGCTGTCTGACAGATGATTTAAATTCATACATCACAAAGTAATGTTAGTTTACAGTATTACTGTATACAAAAAGAAGCTGTGACGATTAGCTGTGTTGTTTGGCACATGAACAGTCATGACATCAACAAAAGTCCATTCTGTATAAATACCTGCCCTACTTCAACATTTCCAGTCCAGATAATTATTGCTGAAAAAGGCAGATGAAGAAAGAAATGGCTTCAGTGTTGCGAGGTTCACGTCTGTGGTCTGCTCTGTCACAATGGCTTAGACTAAAGCATGTGGTTGATGTTGTGCTTCAATGTAATGATTCGCAGAGTCAGACACCTCCCTTTGGTCAGGAGGCTGGTGGACTGTGTGTGTGTGTGTGTGTGTAGAGTAGGAGAATGAGCCAAATAATCCACGAACAAAACAGGAAGAGAATGAATACAGGAGTCATCTGTCCTCTGTTCTGATTGGCTGTCAACAAGTCTCCCCCAGAATCCTGTGCAGGTCTTCGGGCAGAACACGTCCTTCTTCCCCTCGACTTACATTCCTCACCATCCTGTAATTATACAACGTATCAGCCGCATTCTTCTTCTTTAGCCTGTGGCTGTAATCGACATTACTGAAACACTGCATTACCATATTCCTGATGAGTCCTCGTGGAGCAGCTGGATGACGTCACCACAGTTAAAAATGATGTCATCAGTGCTGGCCATGCTGCTTTCTACCATGACCCTATACCTGCCTGCCACCTGGAGCAAGAGACGGAGGAATGAATATCCATTTCAAACACTACTATCATCAGGATCTATGGTGCACTATGAAAAAAATGGAACCTATCAACCACAGTATTTATTGATTCGTCCAACTGAAGCCGAAAAGTTCAGTACTTCTGGTTCGCTACTGCCTGGTCCTGCTGATGTCATCAGAACCACACACAAAAAAAAAAATTCTGCACATACAAATCTTTCATTGTTAGAAATTCTATTTGCACAAAGTGAATAATTAAAAATGAGAATTTGAAATGAGCTCTTTAGCAGTCTGTGGAGAAGAAGCATTATAAGGCAGGGGGGGAAATTTTGTGGTGTGGTGCTTATCACTGCTGCCTCTGGAAGGACATGGGTGTGAATCCACTCGCCAGCTGTGTGCCTTTCTGTGTGCTTGGTTTTCCCGTGTCTCTGTTCCTCTCACGGTTCAAAGACATGCAGTTAAACTAATAGGTGACTACAAATTACCCATAAATGTTAATGGTTGTCTCTATATGTCAGCCCTGTGACGGACTGGTGACCTCTCGCCCAGTGACAGCCTGACGTCCATATAACTCTATACAGGTACATTCTGTAAGGACTTAAACCTTATGCATGCTCTCATTGTACTACATCCATGATTATCACACAGGAAAAAACAAAACTGCCCACTGCATGTAACAAAACCTCACTAAAGGTGCAGGCTGATCCTCCTCCTCTGAGTCTGATATGTTGGAGAGGTCTGTAGCGCCCCAGTCCTCCAGGCCTTCGCAAATCGCCACTGAGTGAGCAGGAACTGGCCAACCTGCAAATGACATACATGCATCTGTTTGGACAAAAGATGCAGGTGACAAACATTTCCTTATGTGTAAGACACTTTAAAATGAGATTCTAAACTCCCACGAGGCCTTATTTAGATTTTGCATCTCTCTTTTATGTCTCACACAGCTTCAAGATACATGTCATCAGTCGAAAAAAAAGAACAACCAGCAAGTGTAGAAGTGTTTGGTGAACTGAACAAAAACAACACAATACTGGAAAAACTATTAAATGATTGTAATGTGATTTAACTACGGGTTTTTTGTGTGTGTTTTCCTTTTTGAATCAGCGACTCACTGCGTCGAGGTGAGTGAACCACAGGGTCTGAGTGGGCGGGGCTGGTGTGTAACGACTCCTCCCTCCTGAACCTATGGGAGTGGCTTGTTGCCGTGGAGCTGTGAGGAACAGGAAGACACGCTGAGCAGCCTCCCACCGACGCGCCGCCCCACGAAACACAAATCTCTGATGCACTAAACCGCATCACCATGAAAACAAGACACAATCACGACAAACAAAACAAACAACAACAACAACCACGGTGTCACAAAACAGGCTCATACATCTTTCATTTTCTCTAATTAATAAAACATTCCCTTTAGCGGACAATCACATATATTTCAGCGTCTGATTTCAAAGGTTTGAGGTTTTAGATCGCTGTAATATATGGAAATATTAGTACAGAGAATCTTTTTACACATACCAGGCCTTGAATAAAGACATTCTGCAAACATCTCATAGTGTAGTTTAATCTGCTTTAAGTAGTAGATGGGTAGATTTTGTCCAATAAACTAGTAATATTTTTAAAGTAAATTATTAGAGTCACAACAAACTATTGGAATCATTTTTGCTTGTATATATTAACAACAACCCACCTGCTAAATAAAGTAGGAATATTTACTCCAAAATGCTGTGTGACCTAATTTACACATATCATTATATATTTGCATTCAACAGTTGTGGCACATCATCCTCCGTCTGTTAGCAAGAAACAAAAAGCTTCACTTTGTTGTGATTATTCTTCAGATAGTTCGACAGCTGAACTGAGAGGCTCTCTGCATGCACACTATCTACTTAAAGGATAAGCCTGTGGTAGGCTACAAATTAGGAACAGTGCTCATATTTATTCATACTCATTCATACTTGACCATTGGTATATTGGTAGTTTGGATCTCCATGGAAACACATAACCAGATTTTCCTTAACAATTTTGAAAAAAACATGGGACTTTTTTGTTGCCTTGTGTTAATATCATTGACTGAACTGGAAAAGCGGATGTGATTATCACGCTGCTTATAGTGAGTAATTATTGTCAGTAATTTATGAGGCTGGTGATACTTTTTTATGTGTTTTCCTCTATGTTAATTTATGACTTGTGTGCTTTTGTAATGGAGTTACGTTTTGAGGAGTTCCTGGCTCAGCAGAGTCTGGATAAATCTAATCACTGCACAAAGCTTTTAATTGTTTCCAAACAATTCAAGAAAGAAACATCTGAATTATGGGTTGCCTTGGCAACTGAAAGTCCTTTTGGGAGCAGAGAAACGTGCATCTGAACTTTGTCAATTGAAAATAGAAGTTGAAATGCACTGCAAAACTAATTTCTGAATTGAGACTGGATTGTGAGACAAGTGAGGTGACCCGTTCTCACCAGCACAGCGACACGGATAGAAATATCATGCAGACAGAATCACCTGTCAGAGGAGAGGTTGTCTGAAAGTGGAAGAGGAGGAGCTTCATCTGAGAAAAGAATACAAGTTAAGGAAGATGGAAGACAAAAACATTTCCTATTATTAAAGGAAAGCCTGCTAATAAGAATAAACAGCAAAGAGCATAAGATCTGTGTCAAAAATATGTAAATAAATAAATATGCATGTATCACCTCTTCACATAAACAAATTAGAGGTGAACCCATATTACATGCTTATAATAACAAAGAAGTCTAGACACAGAGGTGAACACAGGTTCAGAGGAATAATAAACCTTCATGTAGTTTCTGTTGGTTAGTGAGAATTTTTCGAATCCCCGTCAGCCAGGCAACTTTGACCTCCACTGTGGGAGCCTGGAGACACACATGGAGAGCACAGCACAGTATGAAACACCAGGGTGTGGTGAAGATAGAATAGAATAGAAAGCAGAAATGTAATTACCTGAACTATGTATACCACTTCTCTGCCACTGTGCCAGATTTCAAATTTCTTTACATCTCCTTTCACGTTTTCTGTGATTCCCACTGCGCTCATCTACAGACAAAAAAGAAACCTTACTACATATTCTGTGTTCTCATTGTCATTAATAATTGCTATTAGGGATTATGTCTTCCAATAACAAGTAGAACAGGAGAGCAACATGTCCCTGAGCTGCAGCCTCAGAAATGGTTTGCACAGTATCTAGCTGTACCTAATAATGTGAGCATATTATATATTGTTACTCTGAGACAGGATTTGAAGCTGTAGAAGGGTGTCCTGTCGTGATTGTCATCGTCTCTGCGCTTGCAGAAGAGCAAAGCGTGGTCGTAGAGGAAGAGATGTCTCTGCATGGGTTTGAACCGGGGAAGCTCCTTTATTCTCACAGCTGCCTTCTTGTGGCTGATCCATATGTTGAAGCCCCCTTGCATCACCACCCGGCCTAACTGACTGAGATCACCCTGAGTGAGAGGAGAGGAGAGGAGAGGAGAGGAGAGGTGTACTTTTACTTTACGTTTTTATCCAAAGCGACTTACAAGGAGCTAGCGCTGGGTGTCTGGATGGTAGAAGATGTACTAGGACTCAGACGGGGTTTTTGAACCTGCAACATTTTGCATGCTTAACCCATTGAGCTAGCAGGCAGCTATGTATTGGCGGTATTGTTGAGGAATATAAAATCCCAATTACAATTTCCAAACATAGTGGAAAAGTCAATTGATGATGAGTCATCATTTGTTTCTATAGAGAATTTTGTTTTAATAGAAAAAAGAGACAATGAAGATACAGAAAAAGCCTCGTCTACCTCACTGTCAGGGCGGGCGGCGTGATGACACCATTTAATATGATAACACATCTGAAATCTGGCGTCTAGACACGTGATAATGCTGTCTCCCTTCTTTAGAGATTCGCCCGGTGGGTACCTGGTATCCGGTGATGGCTATCTGATGCATGGAGTCATTGACAGACTTCAGCAGCTCCAGCATGGCGTCGAGAGCCTCCTGGAGTTCACAGCGGTATCTGTCCTCTGTGCAGTGTTTCAACAGCTCCTGAACAGCGACAGAGACACAGGTTGACAGGACGGTGTTTTTCAGTTCATCTAATCTGATCTGCCTCGGTGTCTTCCTGCATGAATGTCTCCATGTAAGTGATTGCCTGACTGTCTGCAACTCACCAAATTAGTTTTGACTGGATTTACAGCATCCATCTGTTGACAGTTTGTCTCAGTTTTCGTGCTTGTCAGTATGTCTGTGCATCCTCTTTTTGTTGTTGTTAGTATCTGTATCTCTCTGTCCATATATCAGTCTTAATTCAAACCAAATACAGACTGACTGACCACATGGCTCATACTAATCGTCACAGTGCACAAAGTAGAACTCACTTCTCCTTCTCGAGCCTCAAACGTTCTCATTCAATCAATCAGAGACAATCAAATCCATTTTTAAACAAACGCTATGCTGCAAAACTGACACAATGTGTGAAATTAAGCTTCGGTATAATGGCTTCACTTGGAAAAGTGAATGTAAAAGAATTCGCATCAAGGCGGAAAAGTACTATCAAATGAAATCAAAGCCTTCCTCCCAGTGTGTGAGGCGTCTTTATTCAGGACTCTTTCACACAACGTCTCAGATATACAGAACCTTGAGTAACAGCTGGTATTTGGTGAGGCGTTGGACTGGTTTCAGGAGGTAAGAATCCAGACCCAGCTTGTGGTCCAGCTTCTTTTGGCACTCCTGCATAGAGAGAGAGAGAGTGGGGGGGGGGGGGATTTGGCCACCTTAAACGTAAAAGCATTAACTGGAAAACTGGATTGGATCATGTTAAAAACGCAGTGTCTAACTACCTGAAAGAAGGGCGAGTCAGAGCACTGTCTCCACAGCAAGTCAGAGCGAGGCTTGTATTGGCAGTAACGCTCGTACACCTGGAACTTTTCTTTCTGCACACACGCACACACAATTACACACTATATTTTATGTCATTCAGCAAAACATTAAGTCTCGTGTTTCCCTTCCTGTTTCCTCACCCGCTGCAGGAAACAAGCCCCCACCATCTCTGGTGTTTCTAGGCAACCCTGCAGATCTTGGAGGAAGATCCTAAATGGATAATCCAAGAGAAAAATGAAAGGAAATTGGATTGGAGTGAAAGAAGGGGATACAAGGACAACTCTGTGACAGCTTGTGAGCTCAGCATGTGTGTGTGTGTGTGTGCGTGTGTGTGTGTGAGTGTGTGTGGCTTGCCTGCTGTGGAACTGGTAAATCTCTGGCATGTTGCCGAACAGAACGTCCTTCTGGCTGCGCAGAGCTGAGGGAAGAAGATAAGATGTGGAGGGGTCCTCCATTTCTGCACGGTAGCCCTGGATGAGAGAGAGGAGAGGAGAGGAGAGGAGAGTTAGACAGAGAAAATCTGTGTTGAGCAGGAGGACACCTCTGATTATTATCTGAAATAAACTCACCAGAAGGACTGAGAGGAGCTCATCCACATAGATCCTCTCTGTAGCAATCAGTTCTTTCATGATATGGCTGAAACCAGAGATGTGGAGGGGAAAGCCAATGTAAGCTGAATGCAAAGCCAAAGATTCAAATATGGTGTGACTGTGTAGATGTGACAATGTGACACTGGCACAAACAGATATGATCCTAAAGTCTTCCTCAGATGTGCAGATTCAGACTGACAAGACAACCAAGGTATGAGTCACAGGTCAAGCTTTATGGCAGAGATCAGGTGCCGTACCGGGTGAGTTGCTCTGGATTGTCTTCTGCCTCTGAATCAGTTTCAGGGTTGGGGCCGTACAGACAGCTGCGGTTCCCTTGGTAATCATGCATCACCTCAATCTAGCGCAACACAAAAACAAGTCATTTAACCTGTTGCGTTATATTTTAAAACACACTGATGCTTATTAAAATGCATCATCCACACGGAAGAATCTACAGCTGTCTGCATTGCTGTGACATATGGTACATACTTTATATTCATGGTCTCGTGGAGAAGAAAAATCATACCGACTGGCTTTTTTCTCTGGAACAACCAGCAGCTGTGACATTTGTAAAACACATTCATCCCCAGAGGACGGACTGCAGATAATTTGATGCCTTGAATTGTCATTTAATGCCTTTATTAGGTCATTATTTGATTTTTTTTAAAACATAAAATAGGCCTTTCTGTCAGCCTCAACTGCTCTTTGTGCTTAGAGTTAATAAGCAAATCTTTTGAGGAGTACACATTATAAAGTAGAACGAGCAACGGCTAAATGATGTACCTGCTGGTTCTTAGTTTCGTTCTATGTAAAATGCTACAAAATGTCTAAATTAAGTGAGAAAAAACTAACAACGCACTCTGACACGACAGGACATAAAATATTTTGTGTTGTGAGGCGAGGTTTATTGCAGCACAAACAGAAAACACACACACCTTGCGCTGGCTGTTGTTCTTCCTCGCAGCTCTCTTGCCAGGAAGCAGGTCAAAGGAGAACTTGGAGTTCAGGACATTAAAATCTACACCTGCAGAGAAAATCACACACACACACTTTGATATGACTGGTAATGGAAAATGAAAAAAGAAACAATGAACAAGACATGGTGTACATGTCAAATGCACTGAAAAGAGAGTTCAGACAGGAGCTGGGCTTGAGAGTTTGGAGCTTGGGGATCATGAAAACAAAATAAAATACAGCACATCTACAATGAGAGAGAGATTTCAGTCTAAATAATAAGAGGTTTGTACCATGTTTCGGGGAGAAGAGGGGTGACTTGCAGCGCTGAGAGGTCTGGTCGTGTTCGGGCCTGGGGGCCACCGGCTGGATGGGTCTGACCTGCAGGTCCGCCAGCTTCCTCAGACTCTGCTCTCTGTTTCTGATCATTGACTGCATCGTGATCAGTTTCTCTGTTACCATAGAAATTTGGGACTAGAAAGAACAAGGACGTTTAAGGAGAGATGGGTTGTGGATCCTCTGCGTGATGGTGCCAGAGTGCCGTGAGCTACCTGCAGCTGTGGAGTGAGTATGGCTTCAAACTCCAGGCTCAACGTGTCCTGGCTGGTTTTCAGGGCAGACGGCACCCTCTCCTGGTGACAGCCCAAGTACTGCAACGCCTCCTGAGCTCCCTCTCTGGTTTGAAACCTGTCCACCATCTGACTCGCCAGCAGATAGGCTCCATCATCGCACCAGCGAAGAGCCTACACACACAAAACACAAGAGGCAAAACTCAGAGACTTTATGGGTTAAATGGTGATAGTTTTGTGTGTGTGTGTGTGTGTGTGTCATATGGTATTTCACCTCCTCAAGGCGGCGCAGCAGGTCTCGTGCTCGAGTGAGCGAGGCCCGCTTGGTGCGTATCGCAGTGGTGAGGACATCGCAGAGGTGCCGCAGCTCATTGCAGCGCTGGATGATAAGTGCCAGTGCGTAGTGATGATTAGCAGCCAACTGGTGACCATGCAGAATCAAAACCTGGGCACGGGCCATCTCCTCCTGATGCACACACAAACACACACACACACACACGGGGTTTCAAAGTGAGTTGTGTCTCACACTGTTTGCTAATGTCCATTTTTTTACATGTTTTGATGTATGTTTGTGACCTGAGCACGTTTGTCCAGTGTCTCCAGATCTTTCAGCTGCTGTTCTGTTTGGACCACTGTGGTTCCCACATAGGCAATGTCCTTCTCCTGGGCAGAGAGCTGCTCCAGCACCTCCTCCATCTGCAAACTCAGACTTGTTAATTACAGTAGCAGCAGCAAAAGAGTCAAGAGAGGCAGACATGATTTAGGAGAGACAGATAGACAGATAGAGAGACAGATAGACACTAATCGTCGTACTTCCTGGAAACTGATTTCATAGTGCAGCAGCTGGAGGTACTGCTGCAGCTTCAGGTGGTGTTTCTCGAAGAAGCCATCAAACGCTTCCTCCATGTCTCTGAGCTGAGCTAGGAGCCTAAAACACACACGCACACGTGAGTCTCTGAAACTGGCTGCCTGCTAAAATAAAATGTTAATATTAAATCCTCTTATCCATCAGGCTTTCAACAAAAACTCTCCACAGATAATTTTAAACAGTCTGAACATGGATTTAATGATAATGTACCTCTGAACAGTTCCAATATCTATTTGTATTTCCCTCTCCTCATCTACATCTCTCTTAGAGGCCTTGACAGTTTCCAGGTTGGACAGCAGCAGGCGTCCTTCTTTCAGCACGCTCCGGATGTCGTCCTGAAACAAAAAGGACGATGAAATCAGAAAGTCCCACAAGTCCAGAGCAAATGCAACAAAAGGAGTCAGAGAAGAGTGAGCGTCTACCTTCATCTGTCTGTAGCGGTGTGTGTGTGAGTGCAGCAGAAATTCGATGGCATTCGCTTCATCTGGAAGCTCGGTGTCAGACAGCTCCGATCCAAAGCCCTGCAGAAGCTGGGCGATTTCCTTCACTGTCACTGCAAAGCTCTCAATGGACTGCAGACACGCACGTTTCCACACATACAAAAACAGCACAAGTCGAATTAATGTGGATCTGTTGGTACTTTTAGTCAAACCCAAAAATAAGAAGGGCTGGGAATCAGTACAGTGCTGTGAAGCTAGTTTTCTGTTTGATTTCTTATGTTATTTTCACATAAGACAACGACTGTAGGAAGTGCACATGTTTTCTTTACACAGCTGGACGCTCCTCTGCAGAAGTGACATCACGCATACCGTGCGGAGGACGATCCAGTCGCTTTGGCAATACTCCACTTTGGCAGTGAAGTCTGACGTTAGGCGGTTTTCATCAATGTAGCGCAGAAGGTCACTGACTGAACGCAGCATCACCACCTACAGTAGAACAATAAAACACAAGGCATCTGGAAGCCAGGGGTCCAGTACTATGTGGGGTTTCTTAACTCTATTACTGAGCAGCATATGTAATTTAAATTATACTGTATCTGATTAACAGAAAAAAATTATAACACATAAAAAGGTAATGAAATTAAATAAATCTACATTCCTATTAGTCTGTATAAACATTCAAACTATATTTCAACTTTGTACTTTTCCATAATTATAAAGGTGTGTTTAGTTTTTTTTCGCCCCGACTTACCGGCATCTTTAACAGGAAGTCATCCTGGCTGAAGCGAAATCCCAGGTCAGTGCTTGAAGATGGACTGGGAGCTGAGCTTAACAAGCTGGTGGGGCGGAGCACCAAGACTAAATGTAGATTCCCTGGAAATGAGGTCTGAATGGAAAAAAGAAGTCAATTCTTTCATTTGTTTGCTCAATGTTTGTGTTATTATTAGACACTGTGACGTTACTGGAGTGATGGGATGAAAAGTAAAAGTATAGGAGGGACCTGCTTAAGATATAAAAATAATGTAGCAATAAATAAAATAATTCTTTATGCTTATGATGTTTCTACCAAATACAGTCCATTAACTATATGAATATGGAAATTAAGATTTCAAATGAAGGAAAAATACATGCCTATGAAACCTGTTATGTTCTGACAGACTTCTGCAGCGTGAAACTCAAAAATGAGCAACAATGCTCTATTGTACAACTTCTATTTACATTATTACTGATGAAGTTAACCAGTTTCACACTGTGGTAAACTGGGCAGCATTTACTAAAGGATGAGGTGTCCGACGGTCGTGAGCTCTGACAGCTGGACGCTGGCTTTCCTGCAGCTTAGCACAGCTCTACAGCGCATCAGCATCTCTCTGTGTCGATCTGTTTCTCCACACGCTGAGAGTCAGCTCCACTGACTGACACTTCTCTCTTGTCAGCCTTCCTTACCAGCTGTCTCGTCTCTGAAACTCAAAACGTTTCCTTCCTTGTGCCACAGACTGTACTCTACTGTAGTCTGTTGTCTACTATGTGCTACCACAAAGCTTTACTTTAGATGAGTCCAATCATTTGAAGTCCCTCTCTAACTTATTATTTGCATGTGTCCTACCTCTTTTTTTTACTGCCTTTTCACTAGAGACAGATAATTATTTATCGTTCCTCTCTTGGAGCACCGTGGGACGTATCTTATAAGTCAGTGGTGTTGCTATATCACTTCCAGTATCGACCAGTGACTACTGCAGGACTGATGACCACTGACCACATCACTAATCGAGCTGATTATTAGGTGTCTGCCAATATCTCTGTCTCCTGTCTCCTTTCCTGTCCTCTAAATTATACTGTCAATATATTACAGAGGTGATTCAGCCCGAAGCACTCGTAATAACACGGGAATTTAAAATCTATCCCACTCTGATCAACTCCGATCATTGTCGTCATCAACTACAGCGTGATGCAGTAGGTGTCATCTGACAAGACGAACGAAACAATCAGAATCTTTGGTGTGTTTGTCTCTAGCAGAACCGAGTCTACAAGTACTTTGGCACATATGGTCTTTTTAGCTGACACTGCCAGTGGAAACTGTTTTGTGTGCTTCGGTGTTCTTAATAATTATAGTAATTTTAGACCTTTAAACTAGACCCCATCAGCCACGAACCACACAGAACTTCATCATAACGAACCTTAATATTAACTCATGGGAGCAGTGATTGAGTTGAGGTTGTTTGGTGACTGCAGTCTCTTCATTTTCGACAGCTGCATTTAGTGTGATTATTAACTAATCAGTTCCATGAAGCTGCATAACATGAACACACTCCACAGTGACAAACATGATACAGCTGCATGATACCTCTAGCTGCTCTGCACCTGCAGCCCAAACACCCAAACACGTCTGTCATTGGCCTGTCCTGGTGCCCTACACAGACTCCTAACATTGAAACGCTACAACAATCGGAGCAGCCTCTCCAGTCCGCTGCATGTGGAATGACTAATGCAGTTTGCACATCCCAGCCTCTGTGTCGCAGTACTTAAGTGTGTTAAGAAGCGCTCGTCTGCCTCTCCTCGTTTCTCCTCTGCAGTACCTTGGCCGCCCCGTTTGAAGCCTCCCACCATCCCACCTCCCGATGGAGCTTACCGCGGCCCGGCGCAGGCGGGGGAATCCCCGCAGCGGGTTGGACTCGGCCATGGCTCTCAGCGCTTCCCTGTCCTCCCCCGGCCCGGGAAGTCTGCAGCGGGACGTGGTGTCGGGAGCGAGCAGCCGCAGCGATGGCACGGTAACCCACACTGCAGTGTCCGGGCGGGCCGCGCGGCGCGCTCAGTGCGCACCTCAGCAGACGCGCTTCTGCTGTGGAGCAGGGGGATGATGAGAGGTGCCACCTGACGTCAAACCTTAAACAAGGGGGCTGCCGTGCGGCGGCGCTGCTGTCATTACGCACACTGACCGAGAATAGAATTTATAATTGAAGGTGAAATATTATTGTACTGTTAGAAGCGTGTGCTGAAATGAAGAAACTGTAATATAATATATATATATATGAACAGGATCCACTAGATGGCGCCTGAATCCCAGACGTTAGAGAGGAGCCACCTCTGACTTAACTTTTGACCAGGTTCATCAGTTTGAAGCCTTAGTGTTTTACCTCTGTGCCCTTTACTCCTTCACATGAAATTCAACAGTAGACTAGTACTTGAAAACTGGTTTATTGTGCATTTATTGATTTTTATTAAGAATGAGTGTGGTGTCTTTTCTTTCTACCATGCAAGTACACAAGAATATTTAATACTGTAGAAACATTACTTTAAATAGCCCCACGTTTGTGCAGGATATTTAACAACAACAAATGACAAATGTGCATTGTTTAAATCATTTAAAAGCATTTGAGCCCAGACTTTTGTAAACCTTAAGAGACTTGATGGGACAAATGCTTCCATTGCATTTTGTTATATGTTATATGTTAATATATACTATTAGCTCAGCTTCATAGTGAATTAGATCAGCTCATGTCATTCAAACCCATTAATAACTGATTGTGCTGCTTTAGTCTTTTGGCTTCACGAGACAATCCACACCTTTAAAAGTGCATTCAGTCTCTACAGTCCTACCTTTAAGAGGTTCATCTGCCCACAATACCTTCACTGGTCCTAAATATAACCTTCTGAGCACATGGGAAAAGTGCCAACTCAGGCTTTGGTAACCAGAAGCTAAATGTAGTCACTGTTGTTGTTATTTGTTCCAAACCAGATATGTGTCTATTATGTGTTCACATAAAACCACGTGAATATTTCTTCAATTAAAACATATAATTAAAATATGTTTTTAATCAATAAGCAATTAAATAAATGCTATCCTTCTTCTATTGTCAGCATTATTTAACTCAGAAGTCCTCTAAATAAAATGTGCACACCAGAACTATATGTCCAGACTATGTCAGTTACATCAGTGATTACCTTTTTATTTGTACACAAACAAGTGTGCATGCCACTCAGTCATGTGTTTAAAGAGCAAAGCTTCCTCAGAGGGAATCTCACTGTCACATTGTGTTTAGGTTGACGATCAGAAGGCTGAGTGCCCGTTCTTTCCTGGAACAGCAGACCAAATGATGATCAGAATGGAGACGAAGTGATCTGGTCTAATAAAAACTAAGCCTACTATTTCTGTTTTCGTCTGACTTGCCCTGCTCAGAAATAGCTGCGGTGGAGCGCAAAGGTGCAAAGGCAAGAAAGTTTATACAATCGTGGAAACGTTTGTCTGCTTCATTAGATAACTTTCCCCCGAAGGAGGCCTTTATTCTTCCATTGCACCAGTCTGAGAAATAATTCACATAACACGCACGCCTGAACAGCCTCAACGCTATATTGTGATTCGAACCAGTTCAACCTAGGTTAAGCCAAACTGTCACCCTTGACTTGTGGAGCACTGGTGGCCTGACAAAGGCCACGATGCTGCACAGCCAGGACTTTCGCTGGTCAGTTAAAGGTCGTGTCCCTATAGTAGTGTACCTGCTATCACTGTGTCAAATGATCAGCAGTCCGAACCGTTAAACAGCCTCCAGCTGCCTTTATGCACTGTACCTTTACTAAGGGAAGATAAATAACATTCTGTATGTGCTTGTCTCAACACTCGGTTTTAGATCATGGCTTGTACAAAACGTACATTTGAACGTGAACAGATCTGAACTTTCAAGAGGAGCTTGCTATAATGCACCTTTCAAAGGATTTGTTGGGTTTCAAAGGTCAAAAGGGAATCATTCTGGTGAGTCTACCTAATCTCTGGCTTACTCCTACGTTTTTGTCAATGCTCCCATCACGTGAGCCATAAGGGGACTTGGAACCTTTAAGCTTCTGAGGTAAAATTGGAATACGAGTATCCAGTAGCAACAGTCCATGCATCCAGCAGCAAACGTTATTTCTCTGCAGACCACATCGATCACTTTAACAGATACAAAGCCTGGTTTGCCAAGAGTGTAGAATAAAAAGATGAGTAGGAGAAAACAATGTATTGTGTGAGTTTTAAGCATGGCTAACCTCCTCCTCTAGTTCTGGAGCATTTTCATGTAAAAGCTTGAAAAACCTGTTTCAGCCATGATATTATCTATATTAATATATATGATCTATGCTTTGCGGATGAGCATGTGTTGATCACGAGCAGATTCTTTCTACCCACACTTTGACTTTTCCATTATTTGATGGGGGATAATCTTTGTCTTATTGGCCCATAACATTTGGTTTGAGAATGTTTGTGGCTTATCTCTGGACTGTAACCCAAACTCCAACCATGTTTTCTGTTGGTGATGTCACCTGTTGTTTTTCTGCACAGCTCTCACAACGCTTCAGTCATCACTTGTCGTTGTTTTCTTTGTCTGACCCACACTGTGCATGTTTATCCATTTTAACATGAATGCACAACAAGTCTTCACAGGTGAAACCTGAGACAGAACTGTGCCGTGTTCTATATGGTTTCATATATGTTGCTGTAAATAAAAGATAACAGAAGCTGATATTCTAAACATCTGTACCCTATTCTTTTATTATCCTAAACAAAAAAGTTTGCAGTTTGAATTCTTCCAATTCAATATTGTCCCATCTGAATGACTAGAGACTTAATTGCTTGGTTTGTGCAGGTGCAGAGAGGGATTATCAGCCAACGTCTACCACAGCCATGTGGGGAATTTGTGGTTGTATGTCTGTACCTGCGATTTAGCTGCCTGGTATTTTTAAACCCGTTGTAGTCCAAAAAAGCTTTCCGCTGATTGATTAACTGGATTATGGAACAGGAAAAGACAGCAATAGTGAAGCAGCTAAGCTTGAGTGGTACACCCAGTGAAACTGCACGTATAAAAGGGGAAGAGCAACTGTTGCAGACCGCGCTCTCACCTTCACTGAGACACCCCACCGAGGTTTACCAGCTGAGAACAGGTAAGATCTTTACGTGCAGATGAATGGATGAAAGTGTGAAATGATGGATGATGATTGAACTGAAAACTAGTGTAAAAGTTTTGACTTATGTTACACGTTGAACTAAAGTCGATCTGGTGGTTTTTACACTGTAGTATTCTACAGTTTATTCACACTACAATGTGTCTCTAAAAGGGATTATAAAATTAATTTCTACAACAGAATTGTAGATTTAAGCAGCATATAGCGCTCATGGTGGTTACACCTGATTCTAAAGTTCAGGTGCCAACAGATAATACTGTAGAGTAGTAAATAAAAGGCAGTGAGAAGAGAGCGTGGCGGACGTAAGTGGTAACTCTGAAAGAGAAATCTTAAGTTGCAGTAGTGTTTTCATCTATTGTGTGGAGCTCTCGTCAGTGTCAAAGTATTAGATGGTGCCTGAAAGTAAATTAAGAATCTAACAATCACCACTTTTGGCACCAGTTGATTTAGAAGTCTTTAATTACCAACAGATAAACAAATGCTTGCAGGTGTCTTGACGTTTCCAATCAATATTCTAATTGAAGGGCTTTAGAAGTTTATACTTAGCACCATCTCTTTAACTGTCCTTGAATAGTCCAGTGCTTTTGACACTGCCATTTCGTGCCGTTACGATCACACTGTAACATAATTGAGTGTGCTAAGTTTATCTGGCTACAGTAGATCGGTGTGATGCTGATGTCTGTTGGATGAGGACAATTAGTTGATGGTGTAATCTTATTGAAAGGGATTAACCTGCGCCCTCAGAACAAAGCATCACTCTGGCTTCCAGAGAGCTCACAGTTGGTGAATAATCAGCGTCTTAATCTCAATATCTGACTGATGCTGTGACCTCTGAGTTACCTAAAGTCACTCACTTTGTCTTTCCTTCCAACAGAACACTCCCAGAGATCTTCCAAAAATGGCAAAGTAAGTGTTGGTTTTTTTCTTTTATCTAGTCACCCAAAGGTATTTATCTGGATTTGACCTCCAACACTGAAAAAAAAAGAAAGCTGAAGAAGATATAATGAAAGATCTCTGTGTTATTTTTGTGCAGTTATTCACACTGCAAATTCCCAAATATAATTAAAAGGAAGCAATAAAGAAGCAAATACAATGTTTAAATTATTAGGTATTGTAAGGGCTTGTAAATGTTTAATCAGTAGATGTGTGAGTTAAGATGCGGTAACACAGGTAATGAGCTGTTTGGGATCACACTAGTAAGTAGCTATTTCTGAATCCCGCATGCCGTTTGGAGCTCACTCACCCGGCCCAGCCTTTCAATCTGGGTAAGATGGGGTAAAGCTGCTCCAAGCTATTCCTAACAGGATGAGAGGGAATAAGGGATTACTGGGCCTTCTGCTGCTAGCAAACAAATCTACTTTCCATTCACAATCAAAAAACGTATCTTTATTTTATTTGGTTGATCCCGACGAACTGTGGAAAACTGTATTGGAATTTAGAGAATGCAGAAAAATGACTTCTGTTGTCGTGAAAGAATAAAGTACTAGAACCCTTCTTTTTTCACAGGGTTTTCAAGAAGACTAATGGAAACGGAGGGGTGAGTCTAGATTTGAGTATCAGATATGTATCAGATATATACCCATTAATAAAAAAACCCTTTAATAGAAAATAAAACTGTTAACAGGTTTTTTTTCTGTGTCATAGCTGACCCTCTTTCTTGGGAAGAGAGACTACGTCGACCACATTGACAAAGTGGAGCAAATTGGTAGGTTCTTCAGTGTGTGTGTGTGTGTGTGTGTGTGTGTGTGTGTGTGTGCGTGCGCAGCTGTAGAGTCACGCCAATAAATGTTCGATTCTCTTCAACACTATTATCTTTGCAGATGGTGTCGTGAAACTGGACACAACAGATTTTGGAGACAGAAAAGGTAAAAAATAATGACATTTACATTCTACAAACACAAAACCTTGATGCAAGACGGAATATGAACTATTTTTTTGTCGACAGTGTTTGTGCAGCTGGTATGTGCCTTCCGTTACGGCAGTGAAGACCTGGATGTAATAGGCCTGTGCTTCAGGAAGGACATCTGGCTCCAGCAATACCAGCTCTACCCTGAGGGCCACAAACCTGCTCTGACCCCCATGCATGAAACCCTGCTAAAGAAGGCTGGGGACAATGCGTATCCCTTCTCTTTTACAGTATGTGACTAAAATTTAAGACCTCAGCTCACATTTGTTTATACGGTGCATAAACAAAACAAACAAACAGATAACTTATAAATGTTGTTTCTCTCTAGATCCCCAACAACCTGCCGTGCTCAGTCTCTCTGCAGCCTGGTCCTGATGACAAGGGGAAGGTGATTCTTGATCATATTTTGACGCCACTGGCCTCTAGTGGTGTCCTCTAGTCTTAGGTGGTGTAGTTTGGCTTCCAGTTAAATGATTGTTTGTTCTTTTCAGGCTTGTGGTGTTGACTTTGAGGTCAAAACGTACCTTGCTTTGGAAAAAAACAACCCAGATGAGAAGATTGAAAAGAAGTGTGTACAGTTTCATGTCAATCTCTGTTCAATGTCATTTTTCAACATCTTATCTGTCCTAACCTACATCCTCTTTTATTCTCCTCCTCCCTTTGCTCCTACCTTTCTCTCTCTCATTCTGACAGGGATACCGCTCGCCTGATCATTCGTAAAGTCCAGTACGCTCCCTCTGAGGTGGGCCCAGGCCCCAAGGCTGAAATCTGCAAAAGCTTCATGATGTCCGACAAGCCTGTTCATGTAGAAGCTTCAATGGAGAAAGATGTATGGTTGCAAAACTTTACAGTAATATGTCTCCAAATGTCCCTTCTCCACCTTTAACTGACTGTCTCCTGGTTTTGACCACAGCTCTACTTCCATGGTGAGCCAATCCCAATAAAAATCAAAATCAACAATGAGAGCAACAAAACAGTGAAGAAACTCAAAATAACTGGTGGGTACTTAACATAATAACAATAGAAATACTATATCATATATATTATAATATAATATAATATACAAATATTTTTATAATTTTTTGAATCCTTCCACACTCACAGTGGAGCAAACCACAGACATCGTCCTCTACTCAGCCGACAAATACACCAAGACTGTCCTTAGCAAAGAGTTTGGGTAAGTAAACAGAAAACCTAAAAAGCTGAACAAAAACTTATATCAAAAATATCATACTTTAAGTATGACAAACAGTCGAAATATAGAAAAATACAATTTAGCTTTTGTTTCTGTATGAATTTGTCTGTGTTTTGACATCCTTAGAGAAACAGTGGAGGCCAGTAGCACCTACGAAAACACCCTGAGCATCATCCCTATACTGGCTGAGAACAAAGAGAAAAGAGGTCTGTCTGTGGACGGAAAGCTGAAATACGAGGACACTAACTTAGCCTCTACCACTGTGTAAGTGCACAAACACAGACAAAAAGAGCTGAAAAATAAACCTGCATTTTTGCAAAAAACACTTTCAAGTCTGCATTAAACCTTCTAATTCCAGGCTTAAAAAGAGTGTTGAAAAAGATATTTTGGGAATCCTGGTTTCATACAAGATTAAAATTAATCTCATGGTTGGTGGAGCAGGGTAAGTGTCTGTTCTTATTCCTGCATTTTATTTAATATAAAGCAGAATGTAATGAACACAATCCACCTGCTTACATCCCTCTTGTCCTTATGTAGCCTGCTGGGAGGTCTCACAGCCAGGTAAGGAGCATGCACTACATTTTATGTTTATGTCACAGCCCACACAGCCCATCAGCAGTGGTTCACATTTATCTGTAGATGATTCTGATTGGTTGGTTTGTCTTTTCTGCAGTGATGTCACACTTGAACTGCCATTGCTGCTCATGCACCCTAAGCCTGAAGGTATGTTTTTAAAAACACACAAAATAATTTCACCACACAGCGAATGTTTCTAGTGATTTTACCCTCTGTTTTTTCTTTCTTCCTTTCATATCAATCTACATAATGAACTGAGCAGAGTAAAGAGGGTTCACCAGTGTAAGTTCCAAATTACTTTTACACAATTATAGATAATGTTTTGACATTTTTGTTATTGAGTAATAATGTTCAGCCTTTTCATTTATTTTTTCATTTACTTCTTCTCTTCACAGTGTCTTCATAGAAAGCCCAGTGAGAAGGTGAAGTTCCTTGTGTTGTATTCTGATACTCTGAATTATGATTGTGTTCATTTTCTCCACATACTGATATATACGTTTGTTGTGTTAACTCGTTTTTAAACAGGATCTTATGGTGGAGGTTGAAGAAGAAACCCACAGAAAGACAGTGAGGGGAAGTGACATAAAACGAAGAACAAGAAGGATGTGACTTGTGTTATGAAATCAAATAACAATAAAATAAAAAGTGACACGCTCAGGGTGTATGTACAGATGTTACATCTCTCCCCTCGCAAACTTTATTTCTCTTGTTTTGTTGTGAATTAGCTGTTAGTGAGTATTAGGATTGAGAAATAGTATTCAACCTTTAGGAACCTAAGACCTGTGTAAAAACACGCACATAAACACCTAAAACAAAAATCTCTTCAGGGTACAGTGACAGGGGAAAACTAAGCTGTCGATAAAAGTCATTCTGATATTTTCAATGAATTACATTTTTTTTTCTTTCTATGAAATGTGCAAGTTTGTGTTTTTGACCACTGAAGTCAAATAATTAAAAAAATAATAAAGTTATTTTAAAAACACTGTCTTTGTTACGATTTTTCTTCATTGATGGCTTTCCATTTTAGGACAAACATTAGTTTGATTGATTACTATAAGTAGTATTTCTGTGCAAACTCCTTTTGTAGCTCGTTATGAGTCCTCCTTTAGTTTACTACTTATTATTATTATTTTGGGTTGGAGATTGTATGCCAATCACCTTTTGTTAAAAGTGTGGATCTTTTTTGTGTTGTTGTGACTTCTTTTATTACATTTCTTAATGTAAATGTCTAATACCTACAAAAAATATAATGTACATTTTGGTACAATCTCTAATCAGCAATGTAGGATAACACATATTAAGCCTATTAATTATGGTGTAGTCTATTTTAAAAATACACTTGAATAGACCCCCCTCCCCCACTGCTCTGGTTCTTATGTTACTGGGTAAATCACGTATTGCTCCCTGTGTGTAATGAATCGTTGCTATCTGTACTTTCGTGAAATTAAACTAAGTCTGAACATGAGGGAGGCCGACCCTACCGCTAAACATGCAAAACAAAAACATTTTTGTATTATTATTATTAATCTTTTTTATTGTGAACCTGTTCACCGACAGGGGGCATCACATGCTCTGATGAAACGCTTCCGCTTTCAAACGAAGAAGACGTTGCAGTGACATCATCACGCCCAACGCGTTTCACTGAAGCAACATGGCTTTGAATGGAGGTTTGTGAACTTCTCATATTATAATCATGCTAACTTTGACTTTATCCTATTTATGTACTTTGCTGAGGTGTTTTGGTACCCGTCTATGCAGTGATTCTGGAATACGTAACTTTATTTTTACTGAGATTAGTCGTCGCTGCTAAAGAAATGTCCGTAGATTAGTCCGATGCATTTGCTAGCTAGCTTACCATCGTTTCGGCTGCGTTAATGGTTTTTACAAACAGTTGAACTTTATCCACATCACTCAGTTATTTTTACATTTACATTTACATTACATTTTTTGTCAAATGTAATGGGTACAGTTGTTGAACTGGCAGCAGAGTTAAGAACAGTGACGTAGAAACGTTAGCAGCGAAACGGTGACGTTAGCACAATGTTTGTATTGGTCCAGCACAGCTTCATTTAAATCTTCACTTACTGGTTTCAGATGAGGAGGACTTTGAGTGGGAGCCCCCCACTGAGGCAGAAATGAAGGTGATCCAGGCTCGGCGGGAGCGACAAGATAAAATCAGCAAGCTGATGGGAGACTACCTGCTCAAGGGATATAAGATGCTGGGAGACTGCTGCGATATGTGCGGGGTGAGTGTGCCGAACATGTATGATGTGTTGTGAGTAGGAAAAGGTGGTGTGGTAAATAAAGTTTGTTGTGTTTTCAAGACGATTCTTCTCCAGAACAAACAGCAGAAGAACTACTGTGTTTCATGTCAGGAACTGGACTCCGATGTTGACAAGGACAACCCTGGTAACACAACTCAATAACGTACATTTAATGGATGGGCGTGTTGCTGTGTGCCCTCTGTTTTACTCATGTTCTGGTACCCCTTTCTTTCCTCTTTTACTTCTCTCAGCTCTAAATGCGCAGGCGGCATTGTCCCAGGTAAGAGAGCGGCAGCTTGCAGCCCAGTCTCCTGCTCCATCCCAGGTGGAGGTAAATGGAGCCCCCAGCGGCAGCCAGGCAAGTGGGTCAGTCCCTCAGCCCAGACCGGAGCACTGTGAGGGGGCTGCTGCAGGAGGCAGAGCCCTCCTACTTCCCCCTGCTGTTCCACCTCCTGCGACAACTCCTTCCCCCCCAGCCCTTGCACCCACTCGCCCCCCAGTTTCTCCACAGAGCACTGCTCTCCGACCTGTGTTGCAGGAGGCTGAGGAAGCTGTTCTAACCAAACTTCGCTGGGCCACTACCCAGCTCCAATGTTCAACGTCCTTGGAGGCAAGTGTCCAGCTTTGCAATCTCATCGCCAGCTGTGCCAACTCACTGCGCAGCCTCAAGGAGCTCAACCAGTAGCCGCGTGGACTGGTTAAAACCATGGAGAAATGGAAATGTTCTTTCTCCTTGCCTCTGTCCTGGAATACTGACTCTGCTTTGCAGCATCTCACTTTGACTGAATCCTTACATAGAGCTGATTTCACAGTTGTTTAGGAGCTCCACTTGAAAGGGATTATCAGACGTGCAGTACAGGTTACTCTTATGACAGAGCTATATAAATATCATATTACTCGGTTCCTTAATGCGTTCATTTGACTATTTCTGTTTCATTTGTAAGATATGATATTACTACAAAAACTGTAAAAAATTGGTGTTGATTTTAAACCATCTAGCCATTTTTTAAAATAAGGCCAAATCTATATTCTACTGAAAACAGTGCTCACTCATAAATAAAGGTTCTTGGCTTTGGTAAATCCAGAAAAGCCCCAGTACAGACATCTTGGAATTCACTTTTTTTATCTGATTGGCTGTAGATATGCAAATCACTAAATTCAAAATAAAGCTATAATCCCAGTACACACATGCATTTATATTTGTGTCTGATTTTCAATTGTGTTGATACACAACATAAAAGAACACAAAAACACCAAATACTGTGTGCAGCCGGTTGATATGCTGTCAAACACAGCACTCCTGTAATATGACCCTACTTCTTACACAAACAGGTGCATTTTGTCTTTTTATTCTGGTCAGACCAACACTCAGACACATTTCTAATGTCTCTGGTGATTAAGATTGTCCTTGTGTGGTGGCAGTTCTGAGGTTTTTATTGTAAATATATTGGATGCATGAAGGTGACGACCAAGTTATTCAGTGACGCAGTGTCACTCGTTCTTTCTGCATTAAAAACATCTAGAAAAAACAAACTGTGCTTTACATTGATAAACAGCGTCTCATATTAGAAAATGAAAGCAGAAGTATTGTTCAAGGCAGTCTGGGTTTTCTAATTATGTACTTGAATAAAGCTTTGCCTGTTCAATACTTTGTTTCTTTGATGGATAATCACTAATTACACTATCACGAACATATTGATTATATATCCTGCTCCAAAATAACACAGAAAACACATCAGATCTTAATTGGAAAGAATCTTGCTGGACCTCCATACTAACATGGAATGGGTAGCGGTGAGGAACAAAAAAAGTGCTATCTAATTTGATGAAAATGATCAACATACAGAAGACTAAAATTGAAGGCACCAAGCAGCAGGCTCGTCCAATTTGCTGAAATGTAATTGCAGCAAGTCAAAATGGTGCACAGTATTTTGTACGGCCCCCATGTGCTTGTATACGTGCCTGATAACATGGGGGCTTCCTCCAGCGAGGGGCTCACATGGAAACCCAGCATGCATCATTTTCAGTCTTATAGTCACAGTGGATGTGCCTGCTTTTAATCAGTGTTTTATTCACCAAAGATTTAGAGATATAGAAGGCATAGGACAGTTTTAACAAGTAAATGAGCACTTTGGACTGAATCATGAAACCGTACAGTAAAACTACATTCTTTGAAGAATTTACTGTATAACTGAATTTGAATTAAGGGCAGTCAGGGGATGATGTTGCAAAATATGACCAACAGGGGACACACTGTAAAACCAAGAGCTCCTTCCCTCCAGCCGGCCTCCTCCTCTGAGGTCATGTTGAAAGTAGCAGTGTGGGGAAAACCATTTGCTGTGGCGAGCAGGAAGGGCAGCGATGTTGCAGGAGAAAAGTCTCATGCTGCTCTCTATTTATAATCAGCATGTGTTGTGGCTATAGTTACAGTAAATCTGCCTGCCTGGCAATAGTATCTGAAATGTCTCCATCTCATCACTAGAACATGTTTGTTTGGTGGTTTCAATTGTTTTCTAAATCCAAATATGTTTTTTTTTTCAACTGCTAACTATAAATTTGAATCTTTGTCTCTCTGCTTCTGGAAATGCTGTGGTGTGAGAAGGACAATGAGGTGTCAGTGGGGGAGATTCCGCTGAAAAACAATGGCCAAACCAGTTTTTTATAAGGTTAGAGTCGACACACTGTTGACACGTTTATGTTAACTATTCATACGGGGGTGGTGAAAGTGTAACATACAGTCTAAGGATGCTTTTCCCAGACGAGAAGTGCAGACTGATCAGTAACGCGAAGGACATCACAGGCTGATAGGTGTGTGTGTGTGTAATATTAGACCAACTCTGACTCATGTGGGAGTTGTTCTCTGTGCTGCAGCCCCACACTCCTCAACCTCCAGCTGCCGTTGTCCATCCATCCATCCCTATTCCCCTTCCTAAAAATACACTCCTGCTGTCAGTGAGGAAAATCCCTGTGTCTTGACCTAGCTCAAACACACACACACACACACACAGTACACTCATTTACACTCTGAGTCAGATCAAACCCTTCTGTCCCGCCCTGTGATTT
>JAUMTR010000006.1:14334362-14370039 GCA_032270685.1 Microctenopoma stevenorrisi
CACTGGTGGACCGGCCCCCCCCCCCCCCCCCCCTTCCATGGAAACTATGTCTCTGTAATTAAGAGGATGAAACACACTCTTCTGGAAAGCGCTGCAACCCGGGAAGTGACTTGAGTTAAAACTATGAGCACGGGGAAAAGTGCCTCATGTGCTTCATGACATGCAGTTGCAGCTTGCATCCTCTGCAGCCGGCGGGGAGGTCCCAGTCTGCAGATAAGACAGTTCCAGAGACGTAGAAAGCCAGGATCAAAGTCTGCAGGTATGACTGAGGCTGTTACCTTCACACAGCAAGATAAAGAACTTTGCATACATGCTGCATCACCATTACGCCCTCTTTGCATATCCTGCCTCACTCCCTTTGTCACTCAACGATAGGGGGACTCAGCCTGGTGGCAGCTGACATACATTTCACAACAACCCAGGGCTCTGCCTCAACGTGGACGGCTGTCAAAGACAGAGAGAGAGAGCGAGAGGGGAAGGCTGTCAATAAGAACCTTTGGCTTCACATCAGGCGTCTGTTGGCTGTGTCAGTGGCGCTGAGCAGGGTGGAAGAAGAAGTTCCTCCTCGCTGCTGCACACAGCTGCCTCTGTTTGGTGCACGGACACTTTTTTTCCTGTGAGTGATTCAGCTTATTGCCAAAGTGCGCAAGTCGCCGCGTGTGTGCGCCTGAACAGCAGCAGCGGCAGAAGGAGAAGAAGTAGAGGAACCTTTTAAGGAACCGAAACAGCGGACAGAGTTGGATTATTGCAGCGCGGAGGAGTGTTTGATTTCCTCCTTTTTTTCTGTCTGTTACCGGTTTATTGAACCAGAGGAAGTTATGACTTCGGTGTGGAAAAGGCTGCAGCGAGTTGGCAAAAAGGCGTCAAAGTTTCAATTTGTTGCTTCTTACCAGGAACTCGTGCTGGAGTGCACCAAGAAATGGTGAGTGCCCGTCCGGGGGAAGTTATTCCCCCTTTCTGTTTGGTAAAAAACTCTGCTTCACTTGTTATCCACAGTCAGACTCTGTTACGACTGTGCTGACTCTGGTGTGGAGGATGTGCCAGAGTTGGGGGTTCGATTCCCGACCGGGGTCTGTGTGTGTGTGTGTCAGTGCATCATCGGCGTCCTTGGTGTGTAGGGACTCGGGCAAATATAATGTCGTATATTAGCAGAATAAAGACATCACAACTATTATTAACTATTTCCTAATTTAACATAAACAGGCCACAGCCTGCTACCACCTGAGCAAGATTCAGTCACAGCTATACAAAGCATTTATATTTAATAAATTAGGGTTATAAGCGCAACAATGCACCATTTTATCAGTGTCAGTGTGTTTTTTCTTCATTTCAGAGGTGAAGTCAGGTCACTTTATTGCCACAGCTCTGTAAGTTTTCCCCCTCTTGTGTAATTTCCGGTTATACAAAACAGTTTGGGAGATGGGCAGGTGATGTAGCAGAGGCTATTACTCAGCTCTGACACACATCAGTACAACAACAGACTGCAGCAGCAGGATTCTAGGGTCAAGCTTTAAACCATCACCAAATATTATTTCATTATATACATAAGCATGCTGAAAAACACGTCTGTTTGGTCCACACCAAGGGCGGCGTATTTGTGTATAAGGAGCTTGTCAGATGTTTTTACAGCAATTACAAAAGGCTCTCATCAACAACGTTTCAGAGTTTGATCAGTCACAGAAAACGTGTGAGGACAGGGAGGGAGGGAGTGAGTGAGAAAGAGACACAACTCCCGCTTACTTATGATGAAATCAGAGTTTACAAGCTTTTCCTGGCGTGTTCAAACATGGAGGAAATTGTCAGGAATAACAGAGAGAAAGAGGAGAGCAGACAAGTGAGAAAGGAAGGAAGGAAGGAAGGAAGGCAGTGAGAAAACCCTATAAAGATATTATATTATAAACAATACTACTAAGAGTGTTCTGTGGTTTATGTGTGTGTTCAGTGACAGAGGTTCCTGACATCAAACATCAGAGGTGGGAAATTCACACTATGGCCCAAATAAGGGGGGGGGGGGTATTTAAAAGGTTTGAAGGAGGAGGTAAGAGGCACAGACTGCTGAGATGACTATAAATTATATGTAGCCTCACCCCCACTGATAAAAAGGAACTATAGTGTGGTGCTTAAACAACGTTGAAGTTCTTATTAAAGACAGGAAGTCAGAAATGTTAAGTTTACATGGTGGCACGAAGAGCCTCCTCTGTGACAGCGCTTTTTGAATAGCGGAAAAAAGAGTTCAGAAGGGGCCAGAGATAAGAGGGACTCGCTGTTTGAGCATGAGGCCAGTCAAAAAAAAGTCTCCAAACACTCAAGTGGCACAGACATAATTCAAGGCTGAGCAAGCATCCTAATTCTGTGTGCATCGGATTCTTCATGTGACAGAAACGCGGGTGAAATTAGTGAGTGAGTCAGTGCATGTGACGTTTTCTGTTGTAATGCAGTGAGAGCACGGGATGTTTATCACTCGTCTAGTCGGCTTTGGTGAAAACATTGTCTGCTGCATCACCACACACAGTAATTACATGTTACTTAACTGTGTTACACCACTAATGTTTGCCCGTGTAAAGCTGGTCACAGCCCTGCACCACCCCCCATTGTTACTGTGCTCATATTTGTCTGTTGTCGTGTTACAAATTATGTTTTCTTTGCTGCTAAAACCCCCCCGCTGTTACCCCACACTTCGGTCCTGGCGGTCTATTTCTGATGCCCCTCCTGACCTCCTAACACACATACCAAACACACAGATGCGCACACACACACACACTCTGATATACTTGAACAGTGAGACATTGGAGGCACTACTTAACATCTTTAAACCACCGCTACTAACATGCAGTATAATAATTCTTAAAAATAGCTAAAGAGACTCTGAATGTGCTGAAATAGTTGTAAAAGTCATTTGCTTGAACTGAATTATTATGTGTCTGTATATAATTTGGGCTGTGTGTGTGTTGTAATGGGGTTCCTTCTTCCTGTCAGAGGCACACCTCTGATCACATTTCCTGTTTCGCTTCCTGTGCCACAGAAGGCCAAGACAATAAAACGGGAGCACAGTTACTTACGTTACCTGCACACATATACAAATAGACCTGATTAGGCAGCAAAGCTCCTCGTGCACATGGAGAACAGAACCACGTTTTTATCGATACAAAATTGAAGGCTGCTGACTGAGGCTCTTGTTTCGAGTTGTCATGTCTGTTCATGTAGTTCGAAGTTCTCTGTGTTGATCTCCGAACATGTTCGTCAGCTTTGATGGAGTTGAACCAGGGGGCACATTAGAAAAAGAGCATTTTAAACAGCTCTGGGTGTGAACTCATGAGCATTAGACGTGTTGCTAGTTTCTGCTGATACAAATAACAGGAACAAGTCGTAGGTGAAGGCTGATTTAGTTCATGCATTCATACACAAATACGGAAATGACGTGGCCAATTCACGTCCTGCATATGTACATGATTTATTACGTCTTTAGCGATCCATTCAGATAGTCAGCATGTGTTCTGCCAAAGAAACACACACACACAGCAGTCCCTGCTTTTTTAAGGCCTAATTGTCCTCGGGTGGTAGTCATAAGACCTTCTGTTAGACTGTAGGCTGCCTCCTTTGTATAATGTTCACTTTGTTTGGAGAAGTTAGTGGATACATTTAAAGCAGGATACCGTTTCTGTAGTTAGTGTGCAATGGTTTGTCATGTCATGACATTAAAGGTTTTATTTTTGTTATTTATCAGAGTTTGTTGGTTTTTGCAGGCAACCAGACAAGCTGAGAGTCGTGTGGACCAGGAGGAACAGGCGTATGTGTTCCAAGGTGAAATCGCTGTAGCAACACACACACACACACACACACACACGCAGAATAACAGTCCTGTTAATGCATTGTTTGTTGTGCAGCTCCACAGCTGGCAGCCTGGAATCAAGAACCCATACAGGGGCATGGTGGTGTGGCCCGTCCCAGAGAACATCGACATCGCTGTGACTCTCTTCAAGGTGCCGAAACTGAAACACACATTACACTCATTACAACGCAGAAAGCCAGTTCTCCTCCTCAAAGATGGTTGACTGGAGCAGGAAATCTCACCTTCACACTTCTGACTGGGCTTCAGTACAGACAGGAACGGAGAGAGAGAAGGTTACAGACCGGCAATGAATCAATATCATTTTGTCATCAGGAGCATAGATATGGACTAGTAAGATCCTTCTCCACCTACTAGTCAGCTCAACAGTCCCTTATCGTGTGCCAGACCCGTGTCTTTGCATGGTCATAAACACTGGTTAACACACAGTGTGGCGAAGTAACAACTCCATACGAACAGATGTCTTCAAGTTGAAAGATCAATATTTTACCCCCAGCCTCCTTCCTACGTGGACTCTTGCTCTTGATACCACATCATCAATGGTGACTTTTGTTCCTGACAGTATAACTAGAGGTTGCTTAACCCTTTACCATGAAAACCCCTTAGTTATTAATGGATCTTTGGGAATCCATAAGAGACCAGTGATCCAAAAGAGGTTACTGAGTTATTTGCTTAGTATGAAAATGATGTAAAACTTGTGGCCTGGTGCTCATTAATATCAAGGGGTAATAAACAACACTTACTTTAAACTACATAGATAGGACCTCTCTAAGTTCAATGAAAAGAAGAAGGACGTGCATGAATGTACTGTGTAGCCAAAAGATACTGGGTAATAATAATCATAATAATGTGTTTTTTTATCTTTTCAGGAGGCCAATGCTGATGAGTTTGAGGACAAGGAGTGGACCTTTGTTCTTGAGGGTGTAAGTGTCTCTGGACTTTCGTCCTGCTTTATGAATCAGACCAAACACAAATATAGTTACATATGTAAAGGTGACTGATAAAATGTTTAAGCTGATGTTATTTATTCATGTGTATTGCGCTTGTTTTGTTGGTCATGTGAAGGAGAACAAAGGGCACCGTAAGGTGCTGGCATCAGCTGACATCAACCTGAAGCGCTTTGCCAGTCCAACGCCGACCCAGACAGACCTGACGCTGAAGCTGAAGCCGCTGTCTGTCAAAGTGGTGGAGGCCACGCTCAAGGTGTCTCTGTCGTGTGTCTTTGTTCGCGAGGGAAAGGCCACGTGAGTTTCATTCCTCTCCGTCCTGCTACTGCTCACTACATCAGTGCAACGTGGCGAATGTTTGTCTTGACTCCGCAGCGATGAAGACATGCAGAGTCTGGCCAGCCTGATGAGCGTCAAACCCACAGATATCGGCAACCTGGACGACTTCAACGAGAGCGACGAAGACGAGGACAGGAAGTCTGTCAGTGCTGCAGGTAGGCAGACGAACATCAACGCTGCTCTCCTCGGTCTTCGCTGTGACTTTTCTGCCTCCTGTACTTTCTCCTCTCATGTTCACGTTCCCCCTTCTGCTTTACTCTTTTCTCTTTCCTGGCTGCTGCAGTTGTTCCACGCACCCTTAACCGCCCAAATCGCCCCGCTCCCCCTCCCCCAGACAAGCCAACTCCACTGGACCCACCTCCCCAGCTCCAGGTAGCTCCCTCTTGTCTTTCTTGATGGTTATGACACAGGAGCCCTCTCTTTTTCTTTGCATCTGTTACTGGGATGCTGCATTTCACACTCTCATGTTCTGCAGTCCTCCCCACATGACAGCACATCTCATTATAACTCATTTCTTTACACGCCTCATTTCTCATCTAGACATTCATTTAGACTTCATTAAGAATCATGCTGTCAGTGTATTTGAATGATTACTGAAGTATGTTTGGAGGCGTAAATGCTCCTTGCGACATGAAAAACTGTAGCGGTTTAATGTGTCTAGAGAAGATAATGTATGAACCTACATGTGTATAGTGTATTTTTCATGTTATCGCCTCATGTGTTTATTTCCGTATGTACTGTATATACTGTACGTGAGGAAGCTCAGTTGACTGGTGAAGCAGTAGTAGAAAAAAAGGACAAAAGTAATTTTTAAGTAAAACTTACTATAAGTATAGATGCAGAAGAAGTGAGAGTAATATCAAGTAATACCTTAGGCAATTTTACTTTAAGTGTCAAAAGTAAACCACTACATGCATCTCATCTTAAATATGTCAAAGAGACATAAAGACCCTATGTTGCTGTACAAGCATGCAAAAAATTAGCATTTCTATCTTGAAACAGAATAAAACAAGGCCGGTTGCAGTATTTAAAAAATCTAATTACATAATATGCATGAGAACAGGTCAGAAATATTCATTTCCAACTTTTATTTTTCCCGAAATGGTTCTCGAAAGTTTAAGCAGAAGAAAATCAAATCAACATTTCTCCCAGTAATGCAAAAAAAGAGGATGATTTTTTTTCTGGTGAGTGAATCTTGGAAAAGCAGCACAATATTTATATGAACAATAACCTACAGATAACATAAAGTAACCAGTAACTGGTATATGATAAACCTGATCAGTCTTACCCTGCTTCTTACAGTTTGGCTGTAGCATTGTTTCTGTGTCACTGATCCGCCATCCTTCCATCTATCCACCAGCATGTGGACGTGATGGGGGTCCTCCCAGCCCTGCTGTCCACTCTCGCCCTCCTTTGCCTACAGTTCCTCGCCCCTCACCCCGTCATACCCGACACCACTTCTCCTCAGCACCTTTCCATATAGAGACCCAACCTTCTCCCGGCCCCTCCCCTCAGCCCTCACCCAGGTCAAAGCATAAAAAATCAACAAACCCCGTTCTTTCCGAACCTCCAGCTTTATGTGTCCCACAACCTAATCCTGACAGCAGCCAGGCAACAGTCCTGCCTCCCTCTGATGTGTCTCCTGATCCTCCATCACCCAAATCCTCCACCATGCCCATAATCAGCCCTCCATCTGAATCTGTGTCTGCCTTACCTGCTACCTCTGTTATTCCCTTTGATCCATCAAATCCTTCACTTGATGGTCCCGCGCCTTCACGTACACCTTCTAACATGTCCTCTAAGCATTCAAATGCACCTGAAACAGTCACTGCTTCTTCAGCTCACAAACTTCCGTCCACTATCGTAACATCGTCCCCCACAGCTCCCCAAAGTCTGACTCATAAGCCCATCTCTACTGCCTCCCTACCCCCTCATTCCACCTCTCCCCCAAAGCCCACACTGACTTCAGAGACCCCACGCACCCACCCCCCACTCACCCGGACCCTCTCTCAGCCTCCCTCTCTGCCCAGAATCTTCCAGTCTGGCTCAGTCAAAGGTATCATCTGGCTCTGGGAACAGACAGGCATGCTGCATGCTTTTCTACTGGTTCCTAACTGGATGTGATGGTCTGGTTTGACTTCATGCCCATGTTTACTGCTTCTGTATATTAAGGGGTGTTATGAGGAAAATCTACAGTAAGCATGATCGGGTCGTCATGTTCTGTTCATACCAGCACAGCTTGACAAATGAAAAGAGTTATTATATATATGCCTCAAACCTTTGTGTATATATATATATATATATATATATATATATATATAATACCTCTTAGCCCTATATACATGTAACATTTACATTATCTACATGCGATATGATCGAAACATCGTTCAGAATATACATAAAGCTCATAATAATACTGAAACACCTTTTGTTCACTACTAACAACTCTTCTCCATCAAAAATGTATTTATTATAGAACATTTAGAACTAATTGTTTGAGATTTGTTGTGCAGTGCTTTGCTGGGAGCATACAAATACAGATGACTTTGAGCCGCATGGTGTGAAATAAGCGTTGCTCGCTTTTTGTCTCTCACCGACCTCAAACAGCTGCTTCATTCTACTTTTTGTTTCACTTCTCTCCGCTCCTCCTCTGCTCTCCTTTCTTCAGTTCCGGTTTCATATCAACTGCACCCCCAAGAGGTTCAAATTGCCGATGATCCCTCTTCAGCCTGTGGTCTGTCTCTGCTTTGAGTATCACCTCATGCAAACATTCTTTCGTTTCCTTCTCTTTGTCTTATATGTTTCTCTGTCTCTCCTCTCTACCAGTGCGCTCCCACATTTTCAGGCCTCAGATTGTCAAGTCAATCGCCCGGCCCTCTTCTCCCTCGCCTTTTTCCTCTGATTCTCTGCCTTCAACGCTTCCTGCCCCCAAATCCCACCCCACCACCCCTGAGTCAGGTAACCAGTGTGTCAAACGCTTTCCCATTGCTTGTTTCCATTTCTTATAATGATCTTAGCACCTGTTTTTTCCTCTAACACTTCCTTACTGCTGGAACTTGTCTTCAGGTGCTCAAGATGCATGGTCGTCACCTGACGCTGCTGTGACTGGAGGCGACGTCACCCCCGTCCCTCTGTTGAGCAGTCCTGACCTCGATGCTCTCTGTGACCCAGTGGCTCCGACCCTTTCTGCCTCCCTTCCACGCTCCTCAGTCCCTCGCTCCTCCTCTCTTTCCACCTCTGTTTTGGTCTCGTCTCTTCAACCTCAGCTTGCTGTCTCTGCTTCTGCTCCTCCTGCTCAGAGCAGCTCCTGTCAGCCCGGTACCGTGCACCAGCCAACAAGTCAGACATTTCCCCGGTGTTTGTTTCGTGCTAATTACAGTGTAAAGTGTGTGTGTGTGTGTGTGTGTGTGTGAAATACCTGCACTTTTACTCTATTCCTAAAAAATGAAAGTAATTTGCTGTGTTGCGATACTGTTTCAAGGCTCAGCGTTCCCCGTCACCCAAGCAGAGAAAGATACAACGCCAAGCCCCCAAAGCCAAGGCAAAGAAGTGGCAAACGCCAGAATATCCAGCCCGCCAGTCCGAGCGGAGCAGGACTCCAAGGTGGCCAGCGCAGGAAACAAAGTTGAATCAGTAAAGATCAGGTGAGGACACAGGAATCTATACATTTAGTTGGTTTGGCTCCCCAGAGACGTGTTTGGCCTCTAACTGCCGTGTGAGGAGAAAATGTGTCCACACACAAAAGGCACCGTGAATGCAGATGGCAGAGCTTATAACAAACAGCGTAAACGCCGACGCCAGCAATAACGGCCTTCTCAGTTTGTTTTGAAGACAATAAATCATTAAAAGCAAATGTGAACAAACTGACAAAGGCTGCTTGATGCTGCATGATTACTTAAAGGAATAATCAACATTTTCGCTTGTTGGCTTTTCATTGGGATTTAGGTGACAGGATTAACCAAGTAGCTCTAAAGCTAGTAAAGTTATTAGTGAGATATTCCTCATCATAAACAGTTATTTTCTTTCTTTACTGACAGCTATCACGTATCTTGGCTGAGCATTGCATGATGTCTTCTTCTTTACGGTCTTGCAAACTGTAAATCCAACGTAACCTTTTAAATACTGAACTCCAGCGCGAGGATTTCCTTTTTGCTAAGCAGACAGTTGCTGTTGCTGAGTTTCATTTATTAATCAGATACTTTAAAATGAGATGTGTCTGTGCTACTAACACTCCCCTCTTCCAAATCAACAATCTCTGTGCTGCTGATGTTATATGTGTTTAATTTATATTTTTATCTTCTGACAATTGATTGCACTCAGGCAAAGCTGCTTTGTGTGGTTAGGTAAGATCCACGTTTGCTCATCAACAGTCCACGGACTTGCTCATCCCTGCCACGTGTTTGGCCTGCGCTTCCTTGAAGCTTCCACGTGCTAGAAGCATGTTTTTTGTACCCCGCCTGCCTGTCTCGTCTTGTGAACCCTCACCTACTTGTGTCTCGAGCCTGACTGCCAACCTCTCTGTCCCCAGTCCTGCCCAATCGCGCTCAGAGCTGATTGTAGCGCCACCCCCTCCGTGGCCCTTCTCTTGCTGCGAGAGCTCCACCCCTCAGCATCCCTCCGCAAATGTCGTAGCGGCTTTTATCACTGCTAAAAAGCCAAACGCTCAGGGGGATATTGATTTTAAAAAGCCAATCAATAAGACGCAGGGTATTAGTGGCACCACTAAGACCGAAAAGCCGCCACTGGCAAAGCCTGAGGCTGAGCCTGACTTTGATGACATCGTCCTTGAGTCATTTAACCAGAGACAAGAATCAGGGGGTTTGTTTCTGGCAGACGAAGGCTCTAAGCAGGACACTATCAAAAGGTGTCCTCCCAGGTGAGTATTCACAGTAAAAAAATAAAAAAAGACTACAAAAGTTTTTTTAAAGTGGTGATGGTAAAACACACAAATGTAGGATTAAGGAATATTGTTTATCTGGTCTGCAGTCTTGAACAGAAAACCAATGAAAAGGCCTGTGGAGAAAAGTCCTCACTGACAGAGCAGGTAGAGGGAGCAGCGATGGAGAAGGAGAAGATGATGAAAGCAGAGCAGGGAAAGGAAGAGGAAAAGAGGAGGGAGGAGGAAGAACAAAAAGCCCTGCTCCTGAAGCAGGAGCAAGAGCAGAGGACAAAATATGAAGAAGAGAAGAAAAGGCTGCTAGAGGAGGAGAAGAAAAGGCTTCTGCAGGAGGAGGAGGACTTTAGGAAGGAGAAGGAAAGGAGGAAACAAGAGGAGGAGAGACTCCTTAAGGAGAAGAGAGATAAGCAGGAAAGGCTGAGGGAGGAAGAGGAGAAAAAGAAGCGGGAAGAGGAGGAGGAGAGGAGGAAAAGAGAGCAGGAAAGGAGACTCTTGGAGGTGGAGGAAAAGGAAAAACTTAGGAGGGAGGAGGAGAGGAGACTTGAAAAAGAAAGATTCATGAAGAAGGTGAGGGAGGAGGAAGAAAAAATGATGGAGGAGCAGAGAGTGCTGGAGGAGCAGATAAGAAGGAGGAGAGAGGAGAAAAATAGGCTCCTGGAGGAGGAGGAGAGAAGGAAGATGGAGGAAAAGGAGCAACAAAAAATTAAAGAGGAAGAAACGAAGAGAAAGAGAGAGGAGACGGAGAAAAAGAAAGAGGAAGAGAGAATGCTGAAAGAGGCAGAAAAGGAGAGAAAGAGGAGGGAAGAGGAGGTCAATACAATCAAAGAGGAAGAGGAGAGAAGAAAGAGTGAAGCAGAAGCAAAGAGGAGACTGCTGAAAGAGGAGAAAGAGAGGGAGATCTTAAGGGTGGAAAATGAAAAGAGGGAGAGGAAGAAGAAAGAAGAGGAGGAAAGGCAGAAAAGAGAAGAGGAAAAGAGACGTCTAGAGGAGGAAGAGCGGAGAAAAGAGAAACTCTTAAAGGAGCAGGAGGAAAGGAGGAAGAGGGAGGAAGATGAAAAGAAGAGACAACTGCAGGAGGAGCAGCGGAGGCAGGATGGAGAGAATAAGAGAGTGGAGGAGGAAAAGAAGAAGAGGGAACAGGAAGCGAAGGCAATAAAAGAGGAGAAAGAGAAAGCAGAAAGGAGGATGAAGGAGGAAGAAAACAGGAGGAAGGAGGAGGAAGAACAGAAAAAGAAGCATCTGCAAGAGAAGAAAGAAGGAAGAAAGAAAAAGGAGGAGGAAGAAACAACGAGGACGGAGGCCAACAGGTCGGATGAGGACAAGCAGAAGATTAGAACTCAGGCTTCATCTGCTTCTCCTCCTCTGTCAGCTTCTCATCTAACTACACACACCAACATCTCTCCACCCAGCTTCACACACACAACCTCCGCCAGCCTCTCACCCGCTGCTCACCGCCTCCCTCTTCTGGACAAAACCAGCGTTACATCCTTGCAGCTGTCCCCACAAATCCTCAGCCAGTCACAGCCGAGGCCGGTGGCGCCTCAGTCCGTTAATAAGCCGAACTCTGCCTCCGTAAAGTCCGGCCCAGAGCGGTGAGTTACAGCACTGAAATGAAAAGTCATGATTTCACTGTGGGTGTAGACTGTTTTTCAACCTAACCAACCTGGCTCTCGCCTCCTTTCTTAATCAGCAAATCACTTACGGTGGTTAAGTGATTGAATCTATCTTGTTGTGTTGCTCTCTGTGAATCACTTAATATTTTTATTTTAAATATTGGGTTAAGATCAGATGCTCATAAATTATTGGTGTGGGATGATTACCACACCTCTTATTGCTGCACCCTTCAATTCTTCTGCTGTTGTTGTGTGTATATGGCTCATTAAACATAAGAAATGTGTTATGTTAAGCTACTCTCAGAGTAAAAAAGTGTATTTGTGTTGATTCATTAATTGATTCTTTCTTATTTGCTGGTATCGCCCTCGCACTAGCAATGATTTCCTTCGTGTTGAACTATGGCTTTTTATGTTGTTCTTCCACCTGTCTCCTTTCTTCCCTTCCTTCCCATTTTCTTTCTGTCTCTCCCCTTACTCCAGTCTGGGGCAGCCCTCTCTCATTAAAGAAGGTTCACTGCCAAACACTGTTGTCCCAGTAAAGAAAATAAATTCTGCATGTGCTCCACCCGACATCCATTCGGGCCCCACTGTTCAGGAAACGGCTCAGGATAAAACAATCACGTTAGAGGTGTTAACCCTGGTGCCACGTCCACAGAGGCTGTGTGACGCAGAGATTCCTCTGTGGAAAGTGCTAGAAGGGAGAAGTGGGCAAGATAATCTTGAAAGCACGTCTCCCAAGGAGAGTGCAAAGCCTTTGTGCAGAGGGTAAGAATGGATGAGGGGACGTCTGCCTGTCTGCTTTCTCAGCTTTCTCAGCTTTTTGGCCTTGTCTGCAGCTGCCTCACGAATAGTCTGGTTTCTCAGTGATGTAGTTGGTAGCAAATGTAATATTGTATTGTCTGTATGTTTCATGAGGTTTATTTTTTCTCCTAGCTCCCACAGAAAAGATGCTGCTGAGGAAGAGCAGCAGCCAATCACCGCCAAAGGCTCAAACACACACGTGGCACCGCCACCCACTCAACCCGGTTCACCATCGGTTAAAGAGGAGCCCGAAGAGCCAGAGGGGCTCAGCGTGGAACCAGCAACTTCCTTTAAAAGCGGGGCAACTCTGTCGCTGGACGCCCTGATGCCAGCTAAACCAGAAGCAGCACTGAGGCCGGAACCAGTGCTCCAGCCATCCAAAAAAACACAACAGGAGGGAGGGGATGAGGCGCAACCACCTGATGTCATAGATGGTGTTCGGGAGAGCGTCAACACGCCGGAGCCGGTGTGCGAGGCAGAGAAGCAGCTGTGGGCAGCTGTGGAGGAGACCACAGCGGACACAGGCGTGGAAAATAATGAGATCACTGAAGAGAGGGATGAGAAGGCGCATGAGGAAGCGGGTGTAACAGGGGGGTGAGTCACTGACAGTTCCTCGCAGCCTTTCCAGCATGGCGTGACATGCCTCCACAGTTAAACATGAACTCACACACCTGCACACATACTAACATTCCTCTGTGATGCTGTAGCTTAACCGGTGCTTCCTCGATAGCTGCAGCTAACTTCGCCCGACGCTGTTTTCCTTCATCTTCGCCTCTGTCTTCACTGAATGTACACTGAATATTTAAATGGAAGTGATTTAATTTACAATAGTGAAGTATATGTGTGTGTGTGTTTGTTTGTTTGTATGTGCGGTAGTGCACACACGGAGGCAGATGTGTGTGTTGCTGAGCAGCAGGAGGAGGAGCCTGCTGGCTTCATGTCAGCTGTAGTCGGGGTGTTGTATAGAGGGTGAGTCACTCGGCTTGTCTGTGTGGTCAATTTAACGGTGGTGTGATGCATTTTTGTTTGTTTGTTTTGTAGAATAAGCCCGGGACGGATACAGTGGGTACATGTTACAGTTGGATTATGTGTACAGTGAAATGTAAATATCTGTCCTTCACACGGAATTAGTTTAGCGCATCTGAGCTCTGGCATGGCACAAGAAGGTGTTTTGTCTGTTCTTCATCATGCCAGAGGGTAAACGCCAGTGACCTTCAGTATTTTTTGTACGCTGGAAAAGTAAAAAAATGAAGTTTTGCAGTTTGGTTCTCAGCGTAGCAAACATGTGTTCCTTGGACAAGCACCAAAACAAAGTCTGAGAAGGAACTACTTAATCAAGCATGCTATGTGGCTTTCTGTTGTGAGCTGCTGTCATATGCAGGTCATTTTAGGGTGAGCTCTGTCTCAGAGTTTTCCTGTCCCTCATCTCTGTCCTTTTAGCTATGAGACAGTGGCCTCCATCCTGCTCACAACTGGATCCACTGATGCGGGTCATCCACATCCCTCTGCAGCACAGCCAGGCCTCTTTTTAACTGATGAAGTTCAGTCATGTTTACATGAAGTGCAATCAGAGATCCTGTATTCGTCTGATGAGCCACTGATTCCTGTGGACATTTCACCACCACCAGCTTTCTCTGACACAACTGAGTTAGCTCAGAAAGCAGAGCCCCCCCCTTCAATGGAGACACGGGGCTTAAGTCTAGTGGCAAGTCTGAGACTGGCAGCCATTGAACAGGAGAGAGAGAGAGAGCAGGGGAGGGAGATAAGGGGAAATGAAATGCTAGAAAACATAAAGGAAGAGAGGGCAAAAAGGGAGGAGAGAGAGATGAGGGAGAGAGAAGAGGCTAAGAGGAAGGAGAGAGCGAGAGTGGAGAGAGAAAAAGAGGAAAGCCAGAGGTTAAAAAGGGAGAAAGAAGAGATAGTGAGAAAGGAGAGGGAAGAGGCAGAGAGGAAAGAGAACGAGAGGATGGAGAGGGAAAGGGAGAGAGAGAGGTTAAAAAGGGAGAAAGAGGAGATAGTGAGGAAGGAGAAGGAAGAGGCAGAGAGGAAAGAGAACGAGAGGATGGAAAGGGAGAGAGAGAGGTTAAAACGGGAGAAGGAAGAGATAGTCAGGAAGAAGAGGGAAGAGGCAGAGAGGAAAGAGAAAGAGAGGATGGAGAGGGAAAAGGAGAGAGAGAGGTTAAAACGGGAGAAAGAAGAGATAGTGAGGAAGGAGCGAGAAGAGGCAGAGAGGAAAGAGAAAGAGAGGATGGAGAGGGAAGAGGCAGAGAGGAAAGAGAGGAAGGAGAGGAAGGAGAGGGAAGAGGCAGAGAGGAAAGAGGGGAAGGAGAGGAATGAGAGGGAAGAGGAAGAGAGGAAAGAGAAAGAGAGGATGGAGAGGAAGGAGAGGGAAGAGGCAGAGAGGATGGAGAGGGAAAGGGAGAGAGAGAGGTTAAAAAGGGAGAAAGAAGAGATAGTGAGGAAGGAGAGAGAAGAGGTAGAGAGGAAAGAGAAAGAGAGGATGGAGAGGAAGGAGAGAGAAGAGGTAGAGAGGAAAGAGAAAGAGAGGATGGAGAGGGAAAAGGAGAGAGAGAGGTTAAAAAGAGAGAAAGAAGAAATGGAAAGAAATGAGAAGGAAAAGGAAGAGGAGAAAAAGAGGTTGGAAAAGGAGAGGAAGGAGCTGGAGACAACGCTTAGAGAGGAAAAGGCAGAGAAGGAAAGGAAGCAACAGAAGACAGACGAGGACAGAAGTAAAAATGAGAAAGGAGAGATGAGGATGGTGGAAAGGGATGATGAACAAAAAGGAGAGAAACCACAACAGAAACAAGAAATCCTTTTAGTCTCTACATCAGTACAGAATAATCCCAAAACAAATGACTGGGCTCCACTGAGAGCAGCTGACTTGGACGATATCGCATTTGATGAGAGCGTAGAGGAGACTGAATTACTGAACATGGGTGCTGATGCTGAAGTCAACCTGGTTTCCACGAGACTAGTTGACTCTGCCCCTGCAACCAGAACAATAAATACACTAAATACCTCTGTAACTGCAGTTCAAAAATCGGATTCTGGTGTGAAATCAGTTAAAAAAGGAGGCTCCAGCCTTAAATCTGCTGCCATCCCCGTGTGGTTGAGAGAGGAGGAGGAGGAGGAGGAGGAGGTGGCGTATGAGAGAGGACATGAGGATCTTGGCTCCATCTGGCTGTCTGAGCTGTACATGGAAGGGGAAACAGGGTGAGTAAGGGTGCTGGAAGGGACACGCAGAGAGAGAGAGAGACAGAGAGAGGTTTATAATCATGAGAACATGAGAGAGAGCTGCTTGTTGCTGCCTGTGGATCAGAGGACTGTGCCTGTGGTTCCTTTGCTTCCTCCAGTAACCACAACTTTAACTCCAACCTAAATCTGCAGGGTTGTAATATTTACGCATGTGTATTGGATGTTTTCTGAGGGGTTGGCCTTTGTTGTGTGTTGGCATGTGACTCCCCCGAACCAGCTTCGTTACCGTGTTGTTTTTGAGTCTGTCACCTGGGGAGTGTAAAGCCGTTATTATTCTTCTTGCACTGCAGGTAACGTGGATGAATATTGATTTCATCATTGAAGGGTTGTTTGGCTTTTCTCTGGTCACATTTGTTCGTGCCTTTAACACGTTTTGTCTAATCTCACAAAGCCAGATCTCTGTCCCATTACATTTCTGGAAAAGAAAAGCTTCGGTAAACACAGTGAACTATGCGGTTCCAGGGAGCTGCTGTCAGATTTTCTTCTTTATCAAACATCAGTGCCATGCTTGTCTTTTGGGCAGTCCACCTTTTGAGACCAGTTTTAAGCTTCTTCCATCCTTTGTGAGCTTCTCATGATGGGGCTCTGGCTGTATGAGATAATTGGTGGTATGCTGCCAGAGGGAATTGGATGATAGAGACCCTGTGGTTGAATCTGTTTCTGGTCACTTTTCTCAGCCTTTTTTGTTTTCTGAAATCTCCTTTCCTGTCTTTAGACCAGGCCACCCATACCCTGCTGAAACCCAGACGCCTACTTCACTTCCCTGCAATAAACAAACCAATTACCCAAACTGTGCTGCCAGTGAGACAAAAGATGCCACAAAACCCGGTCAATCGAGGATGCACGGCGATATCAGCAAGACCCGCGATGATACTACCATCTCCAGTATACCCGCTGGTTCAAAAGACAGTCTTGAAATGAGTAATTATAATGACATAAAACCTTCCAAGAGTTTAAATGAGCAAACATGCTACACAAGGAGTCACAGTCCCCAAATAAACAACCTTCCTACACACTCACTCACCGCAGATCACAACAAACCCGCCAAAGACGAGCAGCTCAAAGAGGAAGAGAGGCTCTTACTGGCTAAAATTCATATGATGACAGAAGACACGTCACCGGCCACCTGCCCTCGCACTATGAAACTCCTTATTCCTGCGCCGGGCGACATCGACTCTGATGCCACAGAGCCCCAGAGGCAGCCAAAAACTCCTGTTGAACTTACTGCTCACAGTCACCGCTCCCTGATTCCTTGCCTCGAGGCCCTGCAGGAAATACCGTTAACTGAGGCAGAGGAGAACGTGTAAGTCAGCATGACGTGTCGCTGTGCTGATATAAAATGACTATGAAGTCTTCTCGGCCTGTGCATCCAAATGACATGATTGAGTTGACCCGAAACAGCTTTTTGTGTAGTGAAGTGAGTGCACGAGAAGAGCTGTGCAGGTAAAACTACATGACGGTTTTCTGTATTCACAGGCGATGAAAGACCTGTGTTGAATGTTCCTATAACGCCCTCTAACATCACGGCTGACACCTGCTCTCCCGTGTTAGCACGCTTGCATGTGTCTGCACAAACTTCGAATCACGACTATGCTGACACCGGGTTGCTTGATCCCCTTTTTCGGCTAAACAGCATCTGTCCACATGTGCATAATTATTTTTTTATGCTGTGTTTCCTTTTAGGGTAAAAGACCGGCTGGCCGACCGGCCTGATGGCGGAGAAAAGAAACCCACCATCTCTCTCCATCAGTGTGAGGTGGACACGTCTCGACTTCCTACTTTACCTGAAGAAGAAACCTCTGACGTTAAGACTCCAACACAGAGAGATGTAGCTAATGAAAAGGGCGACAGAGCTGAGGTACATGTTCAGAATGCTGACTTTGATTTGTTTGCTGTTTGATTTGTATCTGTATTTCAAAGCCGGCTTTTTAAATTGGAACAACACTTTATTTCTCTCTGATCCTCCACCAGGACCTGGTGAACTCCAGCCAGTCACTGCTCCAGTGGTGTCAGGACATCACCAGCGGGTACCAGGGGGTAAAGGTCACAAACTTCAGCACGTCTTGGAGGAACGGTCTTGCCTTCTGCTCCATCCTACATCACTTCCATCCAGACAAAATGTACAGTGTTTCTGCACCTTATGAACCATTCATTGGAATGTTGTAAATGTGCTGCATCTTTTCATTAGACACTATCCTTTTTTTATCCCATTAGAGATTTTAACAAGTTAAACCCACACGACATCAAGCTCAACAACAAAAAGGTAAGGGTGCTTTACTGTTTGAGTTATAGTACTATTAGGTGGGAGCACCTGAACTCCTGCTTTAACATCAAGGACCGCAGTTGACATAGAATTGAGTCCTATTTGGTGTATATTTAGACATTTTGTGTAAACTGTTGTCCCTGCATCCTTGCTCACATGATTCGAGCCTCAAACCAACCCCAGTAATACATCCTCTTTCTATCTGGTATTTTCGATGCCATTGTTGTAGCTTCTGTCCGTTACTGATGATGCCTCTCTTTTCAGGCGTTTGATGGTTTCGAGTCACTGGGCATCTCTCGTCTGCTGGAGCCCTCCGACATGGTTCTTCTATCCGTCCCCGACAGACTTATCGTGATGACCTACCTCAGCCAGATCCGCTCACACTTCACCAACCAGGAGCTGAGTGTGCTGCAGATAGAGCACAACAGCAGCCAGTCCTGTTACGGCCTCGCCCCCTCTGGTCCAGCACCCACTAACGTCGATGCTGCCGCTTTCTGTATGGCCAGGTTGAATGAAGGAGTGATTCTGGAGGATGGAGGAAGCAGCGCATTAGTTGTCCCTCCACCAAGGTCCAAAAGACTACTGAAAGGTGTTAAACCCATCATCATTCTCCTCATCCCCTTTCAAGCCTTTGGACCCTTTATTTGGTTCATGGTGTCACTGGGCAGTGAAGCCTGTACTTTACCTTTGCAGGAATTAAACACTACTATTAGATGCCAGATTCTGTGGAAATGCAAAGGGGGGGGGGGAGAATAATAGGTGACATGGGGCCGGGGTTAGGGTCAGCACAAAGGGGAAACTTTAGTTTGCATCCAGGGAGGAGCCAGAGTTTGAGGTCTAGGAAGTTTCCCAGGTTTCCACGCTGAGTTAATTGGAAATAAAATGAGCGGCTTGTGATTGTGACAGTTGGAGTCCGACATGGACACAATATTTTATACATAAGACAGAACAGTTTTTGTTTTTTCAGGTGCAGTTTTCTCTGTGCTCTGCTCAGTTGGTTTGAAGTAAAAACACCGATCTGGCAGCATTTGAATCCAATAACAGATGATAGCGGATGTGGGCTTGTTTGCTCTTGTTGCCGGGCCCACTGTCACTCAGATGTGGTCACAGCGCGAACACACACACACACACACACACACACACACACACACACACACACACACACACACAAACACACAGCTGTTAAAACGGACTTGTTTTTAATGTTCTTTTTTAAAAACTTTAAAACACTGAACTAAGTTCTTGAAGGTTCCAGAGGTTCAAAACCAGCTTTTCTTTCTCACCTGTTTTTAGTGGATGAGTCAATAAACCCAGTTCCAGCCCCAAGGTCCATTACCAAGACAGTTAAACCTGGACTGACTCAGGTGAAACTTTCTCTGAATTTATTATCTTTTAATATTACAATAGAATAGCATTTAAACTTTAGAGGAAAAGTTTTCACAAGCCCGTTAGCTCAGCGATACAGTAGTTACTGTTTCCTGTGTTTCCGTCTCCAGGATGAAGAAACAATGAGAATCTCTGCGACAGAAAACATTAATAAAACAGGTGGGTCCACAACATGCCAACCCAGTATTTTTAATAAGGTTACACTGACTATCATCTATCTTTTTATCTGTTCTAAATGACCGCTGTTTGTGCAGAGTTGCAGAGTACAGCTGAGACCCAGCCTACCAAGCCAGAAACAGAAACAATGGTCAGTTATGAGTTCTTCATTTTCCTCTTCATCATCTGCATTTTTCTCTTCCCAAGCATCAGACCTATGTTGCTTGTTTGTACAGAAGCTGTTTAGTTCATTTTTAAGTACACATTTCCAGTATGCCAGTAATTTTCTTCCTTGGTCCTTTCGATCTATCTCTAATCCATTGACCCTCGATTGTTTTCCCTTCCCCCTACCCCCCTCCCACCTTCATTTGATCTCCTTTCCCCTTTTTCCTGTCTGTCCTCGTCCGTCTTTGTAAATGTTCATGTTTATTTGTGTGTGTGTGTGTGTTTGGCATTTGTGGTCAGTGTCTGCAGGACACCAGCCAGTATGTGCTGAGTGAGCTGGCAGCATTGGAGGCGGAGCAAAAGCACATCGACAGCAGAGCTTCCGTGGTAGAAAGGCGACTACGAAGCCTCATGGAAACAGGTGCACAACACACGCCAAATATATATATGTATACATCTTCCACATTGCATTAGTAGATTTTATATTGGAGAGTTTATATAACGTTATAATGAAGCCCTTCTATTTTTCTTTCTTTTTACGCAGGAAGTGACCGCGATGAAGAGGAGAGACTGATTCAGGAGTGGTTCACTCTGGTGAACAAGAAGAATGCTCTCATACGTCGACAGGACCATCTGGAACTTCTGTAAGATCTCTTCCACACAAAGTGTATACGCTAGCATACAGACACATACACATACCGTATAATACAAAGTTTGCCTGATTACTGTCTGCGTGAACAGGCAAGAAGAACAGGATCTGGAGAGACGATTTGAGCTTCTGACCAGAGAACTAAGGGTCATGATGGCTATAGAAGGTAAGTTTGACCAGTGGTGGACGAAATCTTTAAATCATTTACAGAAGGAATACAGTATAAAAATAGTAGAATCTTTGAGGTGACTTTACATACTTACACATGCATAGTTTCATCAATCGTGTTTAAAAATAAACAATTCCAATTTTTTATTCTTTATTGAGTTAGTAATGTATTTTCTATTAACAATCCTAGTCTGTAAATTAGAAACCATGATTACAAAATAAATGTAGCACATATATATATATATATATATATATAATATAATATAAATTTTTTAAAGCAAGAGAAACAAGAAAGTGAAGGTTACTGTCACCTCTGATGTTTGTCCTGCAGACTGGCAGAAGTCGTCCACTCAGCAGCAGAGAGAGCAGCTGCTCCTCCAAGAGCTGGTGTCTTTGGTCAACCAACGGGACGAAATTATCAGAGACATTGACGCCAAGGAGAGAGGGTGAGCGTCCCGGAGTACAGCTATAAACAGAATAAGCCACAGAAGTTGGAAAGTGGTCTGTGTTGTAATGTGTGTTTGCATGTGTAGGGCTCTGGAGGAGGATGAGCGTCTGGAGAGAGGCCTGGAGATGAGGAGGAGAAAATTCAGCAACAAAGACAAATGTGTCCTACAGTGAGAAAAAAGGACAAGAACAAACAACATTTACTACTGAGCCCAGGAAGTCCTGAAAGAGTCTTCTGTAACTCGATTGTACTTTTGTTTTTAAAGTGCCTTTTTTTGTTTAGAAATGAATATCTGTTCAATTTGAAGTTTAATTTTGTTCAGTCTGTCTTAATGTAATAGTATTATTGATTGTGTTTGCCTGTTTTAATTTATTTAAATGATGTACCAGGTTGTTACATCTATTGCACAATTGGTTTCTTGTGTTTGCGTGTTTTTTCTCCTGCGAGTTTATTTCAGTATTTGAACACTGAGTTTGCCTATGTTTGGGGAAGCGAGGGGTGTATGTCCACAGTATTTCTCAGACATGTCCACACTGAAAAGAAAAATATTCTGTTACCTTTTCAGATATTCGAACTGCACATGATCAGTCATGAGCTGGACTCAAACAGGGTGCCTGTTTTCCTATGCAGAATGATCCCTTAACCGCCTAATAAATCACTTTTAAACCTTTTTCAACAGAAGTTTGTTAGACTTTCTATTTTCTAGATGTTAGATAATGAAATCACAAACTTAAAATTATAAATAAATATTTATAAATCACAAGTGTGTGGCTGTGATGTCCATGATTGCTTCTTTAACAGAAATGAACCCGTTTCCTCGTTTCCATGTCGTTTGACTACTGTATGCATGGTTTTTGAGGTGTGCTGATAAAGTGGTACTGCATCACATCACTACTGTTTGTCTATCACACCCTGTGTACCTGATGTTTATTTATAAAGGGTAAACAATGATGATGAAAAAATAAATATTGGTTGGTGCCTTCCATTTACCATCATTAAATTTTGTCTTTTTTTAAGGTGAGTACGCAACATGCAAAGTGGTATAATTTTGATGCAACAAATTCAGCTCCTCTTAGGTTGATAGGCTTGTGTCACTAATTAGTATCAGTATCGGATTAAATGACAGTATGATAGCTTTGTTATTTGTCCTCTGAGGCATCTTTAATTCACAACAAATCTGATGTATCACACAAGGAGGAAAATACATAAATACACGTATGCATCAATGAAAGGAAAATAGATAAATAAATATATGCAATTAATGAAAACAATAATGCATTTAGAAAAACATCATCAGGACTCAGAGAACATGTCCACCTCAAGAAATGTGCATTTTGCATTTGAGATCTCTATAAGCCAGTGTCCTGTTCCAGAAAGCTTTGTCCCTTCATTTAAAGGACAAACCACAGTCATTTGAGGACGATGGTGTTCACATTTTGGGCTGAGAACACAAGTGGGTTGATACAGGAAGATTTGTATACACATATTAATAACCCCCCATTCAACAGAGGTGGATTCAGATTCAGATTCAGATTCAGATTTTATTTGTCACGTGCACAATCATACACAGTACAATATGCAGTGAAATGCTTGTACGACTGACAGCGACCTCAGAAATGTAAAGAATAAAAGAAAGAAGAGGAAAATAAAGAACACAATAAATATAAAAATAAACATTGTTTTGAGTTGTTTTTTTGTTTTTTTTAAGTAACAAGGTTAGAATGTTAGAATGTATCTTAGGCATAACCTGTCTTCAGTTTGTCAGACATTCCCAGAAGGTCCAATTCACACCAGGCTGGTTGCTTCTAATGAGCCACTTAATTGGGCTTAATTAGGGTTATGGTAAGGTCATCGTTTCAGGTAACCAGCATGTGTGAGGTGAAGACAACCTGGGGAATAAATGTGGGAAGAAGTCCAGTTGTCATGCGTCAACTTTCAGATGTGGCCTCGCCTGCATGAAGCGTGAACTAGTACAGTGAGAAGTAGGCTATGTATTTAGTGTCATGCAGATCCCTGGTGGTCTAGTGGTTAGGATTCGGCGCTCTCACCGCCGCGGCCCGGGTTGATTCCCGGTCAGGGAACTTGGTTTTTGCTTAGCAGTGATCCCCAGAGTTTTGAGAGCAGTTCAATCTTTTATCCTTATCCGTAAATATTTACCTCTAATGCCCTTGTGGCAAGTATCAACCCGTTGTTAACATGCAGTTGTTACATGTTCAAACTATCTAACAGACAATAGTAAATGTATCAAGAACAAACATCTGATTCGATGGAACTAATGTTCTTTTGTTTCCTCCATAGAGTTTGATGGTGGATCTGTGTTATGCATTTTATCACTGCTCTTTCTCAGTTTCACCTCCTTGACTGAGTGCATGACATGGTATTTACCAAAATTCATTATTCCTTCTATCTATGCAGTAAATTCTGCATCATTGGCTGCAGCATTACTTACTTTCATAAAGCTGCAACCCTCTGTGCATCACAGTTCACAATGAGGATTTTACTAAATGTTGACAAACTTGTTGACAGAAACATCTCTACACCCCTGGAGATGTGTGTATTTCTTACCATAACAATACTCCATGTGTGCCCATATTTTTGCGTACAATTGTAGGTGCGGAAACCTCTGATTGTGTGTGTGTGTGTGTGTGTGTGTGTGTGTGTGTGTGTGCGCCTGCATGCCACATGTGTTTTCCAAGTAGAGAGTATTAGAGCTAATCAGCTTCCTTCTCCAGAACAGATCATCACTTCTGTGGGATCCACTAATCTGAATTGACAGACTGGACGAAGCATGATGAACTTGTGCTGCAGTGTTAGTCAGAGCTCTCCCGAGGGAACACCTGAGGCTCTGATTTCAAACCCTTAGTGCCGTCATGCTCGAACCGGAGCATGAGCTCACAAGGCAGATGTTGTCTTCTGCTCTGGTGTTTGTACGTTGGCAGTTTGTACATCTGGAGAATCAACCTACCCAAGTATAGTAGAGAGTCAGTGTCTGTAACAGTACAGTTAGACGGTGTTATACTCTGTGTGCGTGTGAGGACTGCCACTCTGTGATGAAGCGTCGCTGTGTCAGTGTGTTGTCCCGTTTCCCGTTTAGAACATTTTATATACGCTGCACTGGAGCAGTTTTGACATTTCAGAGACTCAGTTTCCATTCGCTCTATGATGCAGTGCAGCTTAACAACCTCTGCATTATGTAGTGATGTCCCATGAGCATGCTTAAACCACACACTGAAAATGTGCCCAGCTGTTTCTAAATCCTGTTCTTTAATCTCATTTATATACTTCCACTGGATGTTATAAACAATGATTTAATTCTAAACATCAGGTTTTTTATCTCGGCCCCCTGGTTCATTCTGTGATGGACAACCTTGATGGCTTCACCAGGGAGCTGAAGACTGCACTGAGTGATTTAAACATTGTGTATATAAACACTCAAATGTTCTGTTGAATGAATTGGGGCTAGGGAGTTTTACATGTGTGCATGCATTTGATGTGTCATAGTTTAAGTCTTAATCTGCCAGATGTTTCTGGAGTTGGGGTTGTACGTGGGAGATGCAGTGTGGCTCAGGAACCAGGTGGTGGCGCCAGTGCCAGAGTAGCTGGTTCTCAGAGGGGCCATGCTGCCGGTGCCCTGTGTGGGCATCTTTAGAGCTCCCTTGTCCTTCAGTGTTGGTATGATAACCAGATTCACAAGCTGAAAAAAGTTTTATTCTTATAAAAACAGACTTTTGTGCAGGGCTAAACGTTTATTCTTACATTATGTCTGCATTCCCATAGTAGTCGAGGCTTTTCCGACATCAGCTCCAACCTCCAACACCCTCAATGTTCTGCTTTACTCTTCTCTAACCTGATGGGAGCCCTGCTGATAGACCCCTTCTTCTACGATGTCATTCCTGTGTGCAGCCTGGCCTCCCCTTCCAGTGTCTCTATGCTTAAATAAAAAAACACTCCCGCTCTTAAACGCTTTTAAAAAAAAACTCATTTCATTGAGGTTTTCAAATAAAAAGGTATTTTAAAAAACACGTAGGTGTGTGTGGGTGGATCAGAACAGAACGATTCTAACAGGTCAGACGTTTCCTGCAATGTTGAAAATATTTCCTACTGTATTGAAACCCGACAAGAGTACAACTATTTCTGGCTGGGAGCGAGAAAGAGGTGTGTGTATGAGAGTGTCAGAGAAAAACAGATGGAGGCAGTGGAGCAGACAGCAGAAGAGAGAGAGAGACACATCAGCAGACAGGAGACAGAAATGCAGACTCTGTCGCCAATGAACACACAAAAGGCACCAAAGAGGAAGGAGACGGTCACATTATGAGGACAAATAAGGCTGTGAAAGTCAAGCGTGTGCTGGAAATAGCGAAAGAAGTAAGGAACAGGGTAGAAGAGAGCACAGCAGAGGATTAATGAGCAACAGAAAGTAAATATTCAAGTGTGTCCCCATGTAAACTGAGTAAAAACGGGCGGAGGCAGAGGAAGGGGTTAGGCGTGATGAAGCGTTAGGCCTGAGAGGTGAAAGGTTTTGTAACCAGGCTGCTTCTTGCATTCCAGTCTTAATACTAAGATTCACATTTAGTCACCGTAAAGACACGAGAGTGTCATCTGTCACGAATGAGCATGCAGTTCACAGTGAACTGTAACAGCTCCTTTAACATGAACCCACTGTATCTACATGTGTGTGTGTGGTTTTTTTTAATGCTCCACCTGCTCAGCACCGTGAAATGTCTGGATCAGTTAGGTTTACAGGGATTAAGAAAAGTTTGCTGCTCATATCTTATCGTCCTTTCTCTCTGCTTCAGTTTCATATATTTCAACTCAATCATACTTGAGCTCGTTCCAGTACAACAAAATCTTCAGCTGCGGGCTGCTGAAAGTTCGGGGATTTGGGAGATTTTACTGCTTTGGATCAAGCTTGACAGCAGTTGTTGCATGAAGCAACTGTATTACCAATTTACAGTTTCCTTGAGAAATGGCTGTCAAGATTCTCAGTCATCCAGGTCATTGGTATTTCCAGAAGCAATGACAACTGGACTTGCATGAGGTTGTTAAATTCTCATAGAATTACGCTGCGATAAAGTCCAATAACCTCAGATTTGGCAGCTGAAGACTGACTGTGAAGACTGTACGGTCGCCGCTGCCTCGCGTTTGGGAATGTTAAATGCAGACAGGAGAATAACAGAAAGAAAAGAAGGTGGAGGTGTTATTTGAATTCTCTGCACATGACTGGTATGCAGAAGATTTTAGAATTATGGTTGGGGAATAACTTACCCTCCTTTGCTGGTGCTGAGTTAAGCAGTTAAGCAGTTTTTCCCAATAGCTTCGTTCTGAGCAGTGAAAATTGAGACCAGGTCAAATGAGGGATGTGGGGGCTCAAAAAGGACCATTTCAAACGGTGCTCGAGCAGAATGGGAGGAAACTGTGCAGAGAGAAGTCGGGCATGTGGTTGGTTTATCTCAAAGGTCCAATCAAATGTATTTCTGTCTGTTCTGTTGCTCTGTCCAGGCTTTGTGTCCGGTGCCTTTCATGTGAAGTCGTCAGTCTTTCTTCTCGCTGTTGATGAATTTACCATTACACACGCGCACACACAAATGGCTCCCTTTCCGGTGAAATGTGTGCGCATTTCTAAAGACACTGCACAGAAGTTTAGAGTGTCTGTGTGCATGGCTGTGTCTGTGGAAAAGCTGAGCCGCGGCTATCATCTGGTAAAGGAATAATCAGTCAGGAATTACCCTATCCCATTCTCTCACTCCATTTCTCTTTCTGCCTCTCAGCAGATTTTTAAACCATACCAGAGTTTCAGTTTCTCTGAGGTTTGTTTATACACGTGTGATTCTTTATGTACAGTTCTCCTCTTGCAGCTGACTATATGTTATTGTCACTGATGTTTCTTGTTTTCTTTCACCAACACTTGAAAAAAAGGACGGAAATAAAGATTACAAATGAGGACGTCTTAGTTCTTATTATGAAAGTAGTTTAATTTCACAAAAGCCAACTGTGCATCAAGGTTAGCCAGGTCACAATGTACAATTCTGAAATGGTTCTACTGCAGCTGCTCAGTGGATTTTGGAAGAAGCCTGTTTTTGCAGTGGACAGCTCCCAGATGTGAAAATAAATGAAGCTGAGCATGAAGGAAAAAGGACATCCTCAGTAATCTAACAAACCCCCCAACTCACAAATAGACATATTAACTTTATTAGAAATAGATGTAATGCACGGTTAATAACAATATTACAGCATTTTAATTCATGGCTTCAGGTCAACTCTCTGGGATTGATTCTCTCAACTGAACAATAAGACAGTGACCCCAGTCTGGACACGTTTGCGGTGAAGATTTGTTGACAGTGTGGGTGTGGATGGAGGGCATTCATTTCTGCTATGAAAGATGAAACACGTGGAGCCTGTAGAAGAAAACGGATAAAGTATCGTCTTTTTCCTCCACTCCACCGAAATCACCAGGAATGCCTCCGCTCCATAATTTACCCACAAGGCCACAGCTAATTGCTTCAGTGTGTGTGTGCATGGGCGCGTAAGACACCAGCGGTCGGGAAAAATGAACAACTGACGTGTCCTTCTGTATTTGATATGGCAGAAATACTTCAATAGGCCCGAACGGAGCAGATCTGTCCTCCACTGACCCAAGTTAACAGTAAATAAAAATGCCGTTCAAATGACACGATTGTGGAAATTTGGTGACCTGCTGGTCATTAGGGGAATTTTATCTTACAAACTGTCTGGCATGAGCTGGGAAAAGCAGGGATGCATAAAATGAATTAATCTCCAGTCTGCTTGTCTGAGTTAGTCAATTTACATCATTAAAGGTCAGAACTGCATCATATTAACTGTTGTGGTTTAATAAAACAGTTAAGCAAACAAATCAGTTTTATACTATCCCTGTGTTGGTAAGCTGACATCTGAAAAGCTTTGTGTCATCATTGTGAATGTGCCGGTCTCAGTTCGAAGGCTAAGGTTCGATCCTCGTTACAATCGTTAATAGATTTGTCTAAGTGAGCAGAGAAGCGGGGGGGGGGCAGGTACCAAAACACACATGGAAAGACACTGACTGTTTCACCATGCATTCAACCAGGTGTTTTATACATTACATTCTAAACCGCAATAGCAGCATGAGGGCAAAACTTTGTTTGTTAAACCCCCCCCCTTGCAGTTGAGTCTGAAATATGTATCTGAGCAGCTGAATGGCCATGACATTTGTGCCTTTGTGTTACCCTGAGGATGAAACCTATTGACTTTGACAATCCCCAGACTTCCCCCTCATGAGGCTGACACATTTTGACATTTTAGTATAATATCTTAACATTCAGAACATGCATCCATGTTTCCAATCTTAAATCATTAAGATAATTTGAATTCTGAAGGCTGGAACTCGCCTCGGTTTTTCCTCTAGCGCCGTCATAATGTTGATCCCCGTGATTTTAAGTGAAATTTATCAGCAGCTGTACTTTTAGTTTAGTTTTCCTGCAGATCAGCAAATGTTACTACACTGCAGTAAATACTGTAGTTGCCTAACATCTGTATGTTAGCATGGTCAGTGGTAGCATGCTGCTCAACAACATGCCCTAGTAATAATAATAATAACTGATTATTGATCCCCCTGGGGAAATTCTTTGTGGACAGGCTGCCCCTATGAGGCATTAAGGACTTGTAGCCTGCTAGGAGGTGGAAAATTAAAATAAGATTTGTTATATAGCTTGGTTTTCCATCCTTTACATCACACACAACAATACAGACCCGTAAATGGCTTTTTCATTGCCCTGCTCTCTTTGTCTGCTGGCCCTTCAACATGCAAATCTGTGGTTTCCAATGCTGATGCAAGCAGAGTTGTTGCAGGACCTGGCTGTTTTCTAGCATTGACAGGCTCTGACTCATGTTAAATGCATGTCACATGCTTGTTCAGTGAAGGAAAAATATTATGTCTGTCCTGATACCAAATGTTTAATGGCCACTACAGAACATTAAATCAAGAACAGCAATTGGGCTGCTAAGAAATAGAATTAGTGGTTGAAGTGAAATGGAGAAGCTGGAGAAGGTGCAGCTCAACTGCCTGAAAGCTAGAAGCTGGGACTGAGCTGGAGCCAGTAATGATATGTGGCAAGTAGCTAGGACAGTAGCCTGAGATGAGGAACTGTATACTGGAGAAATCAGTGTGTTCCATTAAAGGTCTTTGGGTCAGGAGATAGAGCATCTTGAAGGACTGTAAGCCGATTAATGTGAAAATGGGGAATTGGTTGTACTGGAAAGGTGAAGTTTTGTCTGTTCTGTCAATTGAGTTTCTGGAATGTGTCTCTGGAGGTGTAGTTGACAGAGCAGGAGGAGGAGTTAACCAGCCAGAATGGATGGAATAAACAGACCAGAAGTGGGAGGGTTAAAGGGTTTGGGGTTAAAGTTGGGGTTCTGGGAGAGGGATTGCTGACTTGGGAGTCCACATGATGAGAGAAGTGGGGGAGAGTGGTATTAAAAAGATAAGAAAAAGGGAGGAGAGCAAGAGGATGCAAGAAAAGTTCTTGGGGACAAGAGGAATGAAAGAATAATAAGGAAAGGAGAAGGGAGGCAGGGGAGAGAGGAGGATGGGGGTAGTCCAGGAAAAAGAAAACCAAAGGAATACAGGAGGAGGAGCGGGAGGTGGGGAACAAGACCAAAAGGCTCTTTAGGTTCTCCAGGATCCTGAGGTTTTGAATTTGTTCTCTCTCTGGTTCCGATAGTTGTTACATAACTGGAAAAGACTGCTGAATAGTTTGACTGTATATGCTACTACTGCCAAAGCCAACACGCCGCAGCCAGTCGACTCATCTGATTTATCGAGAGAAAACACAGGCACAGACACAAACGGGCTGCAGCTAATAACTGCTAGAACAACACTTTTCCGTCTCATCATTCTTTGTTGGCTGTCACGTCTTTTCCCACCAGGCCCGGAGGAGCATTGCAGCATTTCATGCGGATCTTTCGTTGCCTCCGTTCTGTTGTGGCGGCACTCACAGAAAAAAACATGCCCACATATGTGAATTTCTGTTGTTTGGCATTTATGGTGCTTGGATTGTCAGTGCTTCAGCGCATGTGTGTGGTAGACCTTAATTTACAGTGTCTTACTCAGTTGTTTGTCCCACGCAGCATTAAATCTGTTAAATTTCCACCAGGGATAGAACCCTCAAATGTTTTGGCTTAATTTCATACAGTTTGGTTTTGATCTCAGAAAAAAGATCATATTTTTCTTTGGAAAATCCAAACTCAGCATTTGGTTTCGCACCAGACGCTGCATTCACGGTGGACAGATCATGTGACACCAGTGGGGGTACCCCAGTCTCCCCACTCCTGCTCCCCGGCTACGAAAAGGTCAGGCTGATGCACATCTGGCATTTCCTGTTTCCTCTCCTCCATTTGCCCTCAAGTGGTAGCCACACACACACACACACACACGAACTAAAGAACACCTACACATAGACATCTGTGCTTACACAAGGTTCGTACTGTATGCATGAGAATTAAATCACACAAACACACACATACATTTATGCTTTATACTCAAATGTTTCCAATGAGCTGTAAAAACTTCCAGCTGGAAAAGACCTGGGAGAAGGACAGAGAATGTGGGGGTGTCAGAGGAAAGAGGCAACAGATTAACGACGGTAAAGACAGCAATGAAAAATAGTAGGATGAAATAAACAGACACAAAGACCACGAGAGGTTGACAGAGAGAAGAGAGACACACAGGTAGAGGGGGAGAAGAACAGCTGACGGAGCTGACAAACACTTTCCACTCCTGTGGATGCTGTGCAGCAGGCGCTGCCTTACCGTTGTGTGCGTGTGTCAGAAGCCACGGGCGAGATGGGGGGACAGTGCCGTATGGTTTTCATAACTCTCTGAGGGTTTTGAATTCTGTCTCCCCCACAACATCCCAACCCCTGAAGCCTTCCCCTATGCAGTCACACACATTACCAGCCCCCTCTTCTAAAAACACACAATTCTTTTTCCTCTACGCACCCCCTCCCGTCCACCCTACCCCCTCTTCTTTCTCTCTTCAGAAAGCCAACTTTGCAGAGTCAAGGAAGCCTCGGCAGGATCGGATAATACCGGAGAGTTTCTCTGCCTCTGAAATTTGTCAGATTCGTAATGGACTCGATTTAACTCTTTTGGATACAGCAGAAGGACAGATTGCTTGATTCAACAAATTTAGAGTCTGGACTTTATCAATAGATCTACTTCACTGGACTTAAGTTTGGCTGAACTGCATTCGGCTTGATTAGACTTTTTTAGGAGATTCCACTTGCCAGCATTTGGTTCTGGTTGATTGCTGGTGAAATCCAATTCATTTTTGCAGCAGTACTGGCAGTCTGCTGATGAATGGAGTTTGACTGAGTCTGCACTGTTTGGGGCTATTTCAGTGAGGGCTTGGTGAATCTGATTTAAAGCAAGGTAATAATATGTCTGTTTCTGGACAATCACTTTGAATAGTGTTGATTAGAATAGATTTTTCATTAAAGCCAGCAGACGGGAAAAGAAAAGCAGGAGTGGCAAGTTGATGAGTAGTTAATTAACTGACGTAGGTGTGCGTGGGTTAGTTAAAAAGTCAGAAAGGATAATTACCTTCCTTTATTAGGTTAAATATTTGACATATGTTTATTTTAATGTTGGCCTAGTTTAAAGTTCATGACTAGGTGGACGATGCAAAAGACAATTGGGAGCAGTAGCAGCTGCAGCAGCATGAGTCTCTGTGTCCTTCTGTTGATCTGTCTGGCTCCTGGAAGCCGAGGTCAGGGACTCAGAGAGACAGAGGGAGAGCAGTCGGCACCTGGAGCTCAACTGGCAGAGAGGGATGCGGTCTGCCATCAGGAGGGATGCTATGCTGTCTTCTTTAAGAAGAGAACCTTCAGGGAGGCTGGGCGGGGCTGCCGGGAGCAAGGTGGGACCCTGGCAACAATGCATACCCACGAGGCCGCGGGTGTGGTCCATGAACTGCTGTCGGCCATCGAGGCTCAGGGGACCAAAGTCAGGCTTCGTCTGTGGATTGGCCTTCACAGACCCCCACGCCAGTGTTCGTCCAACCGACCACTCAGAGGATTCGTCTGGGTCTCAGGCAAAGTCTCCCTTTTTTGCCATTTTACCTTTTACTGTTCCTCATCACCACATTAGCCATTTATTTTGTGAGCTCATAACATAAGTAGACAAATGGCACATTTTCCTCACAAGCCAGCATTTAAGTTTAACAGTCAACTTAACATGGTTCTGACTGTGAGCTAATGGAAAATCTGTGGAATGAGGCTAAATCTGTTCAGAAATTCACTGGTCAGTTAATAACATCATTGACTAAATTGAGGAACTGTCTCTAGATAAAAATATAGTCTACACTGCCAATGCTGAGATTTTGACCAATTTTGACTATTGAGTTAGTCACATGACGAATAATAGACTTTTTTCTGTTGTCTTAAAGTAAAGTAAATCCAGTAAAAAATGACATTGCTACTGGTGCTGCAACCTAAGCTAACCTTACAATCAGACCTTGGTAACCAGACCAGTCTCCGGGGCCCTGTCTGGATGGATATTACATTAACTACTATTGTTGCAGACTCAGAGCTGTCGTGACTGGGGGATTTATTCCACTTTTGACCTCACAGCTACACCTCAGCTGGATTTAGTCATTGAACAAGTCTCAGCCATAAAAAACAGATGGTTTTCGTCTTAGTAAAAAGGGTAAAGAGTTATGTGACCAGCTTGTATTTTTCCCCGTCTGTCATTACTGAAATGATTGGTTTACCAAAGTTAAAATAAAAAACATGTTTTTTCTTTTGCATCTTGGCAACAAGTCATGTAGATATTTATGGTTTTATTTACCCCAGAATTGATATGTATCATTGAGAATTCTTTAAACATTTGTTTAAAAGGTTAAAAATTGTACCAGGATTTAGTTAACAAAACAATCTGAATGAAAATCACTTAAAAACTCTCTCATTTTATCACTTTAAAGACCCCTGATTTGAAAAAGCAGAAGCAAAAATTCAAAAATAACAAAATACCTACAACTGCGTACTTGACCTACTGACCTGACCTTTGTCTTAACTCTCCAACAGGAGAACAAGATGGCCAGTTCACCAACTGGTTCCGTGAGGAAACCCCTGGGACTTGTGCGGCCCCTCGCTGTGTGGCCATGAGTGTCCACACTTCAGAGAGCGGACGTGAGAGTGCCGACAATTACCGCTGGGTTGATGGCTCCTGTGCACTGCCACTGGATGGATACGTTTGCCAGTACAACTACAAAGGAATGTGTCCCCCACTGGGTGACGAGGGTAGAGGTCCAGCTGTTTACACCACCCCATTTCACCTTGTCACCAACCTCCTGACCTACGTGCCTTATGGTTCTGTAGCGGCTCTATCTTGTCCTGAAGGCAGCTTAGACCCTGATGCTGAAGATGATAAGACGGTGCTGTGCATGGAGAGAGATGATGGGACAGTGGGATGGTCCAGAGACGGACCACTCTGCTCATCCAGTGCAGCTCCAAAAACCCATGACTGGTGTAGCGGGGACCATGGATGTGAGCAGTTCTGCCAAAACACAGACACAGACTACTACTGTTACTGCTCGGAGGGTTTTATAATAGATGAGGATGGATACACTTGCAAGCCTGACCCCCTCACCCAAACCGACCCCCCTGAATTATCGTCCGACTCCGCTGGTCCCACTGACCAGCCCCACGTCAGTAGGGTTTGTGTGGAGATGGGCTGTGAGTACAACTGTATGGAGACAGCCCGGGGCATCCGCTGCACGTGTCCCCCAGGTTACCAAATGGCTCCAGATGGCCGCAGATGTTCTGATGTAGATGAATGTCGGCAGCATCCTTGTCCACAGGTCTGCGTCAACACCCCCGGCACTTTTCATTGCACCTGTCAACCTGGTTACCAGCCAGATGATGAGGGGGAGTGTGTGGACATTGATGAGTGCCTCGATGACGGCAGCTGTGAAGGCGTTTGTGAGAACACTGTGGGGTCCTTTGCATGCAGTTGTAACCCCGGGTACGTCTTAGGCAGTGACGAACAGTGTGCAGATATAGATGAGTGTGTGGGGGAGTCACCCTGTCAGCAGCAGTGCCTCAATTATGTGGGAGGGTACCATTGCTATTGTGACAATGGCTATGACATGCAGGCAGATGGACATACCTGCCTGCCAGCGCCAGATGATGAAGAATACTCCTCTCTGACCCCTGACCCAATTGACTCTACTCACATGTCTATCATGGACCCTAACCCTGATTTTCCCTGGTTCTCCTCGCTCACGCCTGACCCAAACTTTGATGTTAGTGTTAAATTGATGACAGAGGCCACTGAAAGACCCTCTCCCAGCACAACACACACGTCAGACAATCACCTGAATGACCGGGATGTCCTGGCACCAAAGAGATATCAGACAGCCCCATCGCCAACCCAAAAACACAGCACAGGCAACGAAATCGACACCGAGGCTAAGAAAAAAGGTCGAGAAACTAGTGGTGGGGTTGAATCTGAGACTGCAAATGGGTCAACCACAGAAACGCCGAAGGGGGCGCGATCTAACATGGATGGTAAAGACAATTTCAATTCAACGGAGGTAGGAGCTGGATCTACTGCAGGAAAACGAAAGCATGACAAGAGCTGGCTGCTGGTGGCCCTGCTGGTGCCTCTGTGCGTGTTCCTCGTAGTGATGCTTGCTCTGGGGATTGTCTACTGCACCAGCTGTGCTGTGGACAAGAGCCTGAGCTTCTCCCACTGCTATCGCTGGGTACTCCCCACAGCGCCTCCTGACAGAAGGAACGGCAAGACCCAAGCATGAACCCTAAAATAAACAAACGCAGGTGCATGCACATGCACGCACACGGCTGTGTTTGACGCCCACGTGTCTGTTAACATTTCTTTAGTGGTGCCGAACTCGTCACTGAAGCTTTTGAAAAGTTTGGATGTAACACAGCTGACTGGTTCACATTCTCATCAAACGAAACGTAATTCTTTCCTTTGCACATCCTTTGTAAATAATCCATTCTCTGATCATGTTTTTAAAATACAATAAAACAAGTAAACTGATGAAAACTGTGTGGTCTGTAAGCACATTTAGTTTGTGAAAGAGCACATCCTATGGCATTAACAGTGAAAGTGAGTGTGGAAAGTACGTGCAGTTGTGGCTTCATGTGTAAAAACTAATTTAAGACTTTGGTCATTTTCCTATAGCTTTCACTTTTAACAACAATTAAAAGAGAGAGTGGGAGGAAAAGAACAAACACACTTCAAAAGGTCTTGAGTAAATGCACTGTGTACACCATGCTTATAAAAGACTAAACAATTCAAAACCAAACGGAGTCGTTTTCAGAGTTTTTCACCAGGACATTATATTCAAGACTTAAGAAGAAGGTGAAGTTTAATCTAATAATCCACTTTCAACAAGAACCTGTTCTTGTTCAGATAGTTCTAATAGATTGTTCTCTGTGAAATCACGGTAAGTTGTCTGAGTAGTTCCTAATGTTGGTAAAATGATGGTACCCTTCGGAGGAAACTCATTTCGGCCGCTTGTATCCGCAAGTCTCAGTCTTTCAGTCACTACCCAGAGCTCGTGACAATAGGTGAGGGTCCGGTCCGGACCGGTGTAGAGTCCGCATTACTGCAGATGCCGCACCGATCCGTCTGTCGACCTCTCGCTTCATTCGTCCCTCACTCGTGAACAAGACCCCGAGATACTTAAACTCCTCCACTTGAGGCAGCACTCTGTCCCCAACCC
>JAUMTR010000006.1:14370139-14448534 GCA_032270685.1 Microctenopoma stevenorrisi
CCCCAGAATCTCCCGGCTCTACTTCCACTAGGGAAGACATGCTGGTGGGATTGAGAAGATCCTTGAAGTATTCCTTCTACCGCTCAACGACGTCTACAGTTGAGGTCAGCAGATCCCCACCTCCACTGTACACAGCGTTAGTGGAGCACCGTATGTACAGTATGTCATGACATTTTTCCCTTCAGTCCAGGACCAGACCTGCAATGGGAAAAGGACAATTTTCCACACATTATCTGGATGTTGAGCAATAGCTACTGGACGCGTCTTTTTGTCTCTAGTTTTGGTATTTCGTGTCTCTTAACCAAGCTCTAAATCTTCAGCCAAAAAAAGAAAAATAATTCACTCTGTAGTCTTGCTCTTTGATTTGTGTGCCCTGGGCCTGTGCCTGGATGGCCCATTAAGTAAATAATTCATGTTATCACCTGCTTGTGTGCGACTCTTTTCAAGGTTGTCTTAGACACCCAGAATCAGTCTCCGGGTAGTGTATGACTTGATTAACACCAGTAGATGGCAGAAATACAACAGGAAGGACACCACCTGACACCCAACCTCAAAGAACACGAAGAAGGGTACAGTTTGTTGGATCTTTATTCGTGTTTTTTCGCTGTGTCCTCGTCTAGGGAGTGGTCCGATTGTAAGAAAGATGTTTCGGGGTATCAGATGGTGGAAAAGGTTTGCGACGAGGATGGGATTCGAACCCACGCGTGCAGAGCACAATGGATTAGCAGTCCATCGCCTTAACCACTCGGCCACCTCGTCATGTAGTACCATTGTCAGAAGACCATTGTAATTATGCGAATACACCCACATGTGTTTTCTTGTTCTGTAATAGTTTGCATACATGGTTTAAAGTCCACCTCCAGACTGTGTTTATTCTGCATAGTGGGTGATTCGTGTTCATTTGTTCTCGGGAAATCCGTTGAGAAGTGTACCGAAAAGTCGAGTAAAGCAACTCTGTGATTGGTTAAATATTCTGTCAACCACACTTTGAATACATTTGATTGGCCGACATGCGCAGAGGGGCGGGCGTAATGTTGAATGGATACAGGAAGTGTACAGCGTGAGACGGCAGTTTGACGTTCACAGGAGCTGTCGAAGAATATAAGGTAGCATCTGTTGAATTAATTTAGTTATTTACGTCTCGTTAGAAATATTAAATAGCGATTACTAATTTATGGAAAAGAGTTGCACAGTGTGGTATCTAATGTTTTTTTTCCTAAAGAAGCTGTGGCTTAGTTGTTTTAGACACTCAGTAGTCGGTTTAGCATGCACGCTAAGAGCTAACGTTTAGTTAGCTATTTGTAGAAGATTGAGCAGTGTCCCAATAATCAATCTACCTTCAGTATTCATAAAAAAACAGCTTGAGCGATGTCCTGATGTTAGTGGACTGCTGATTCTTAAGTGCGCATAATATTGTGATACGTGATCAATGGATTTGACAAGTTATTGATTTTAACAGAAAGTGAAACAGAAAATTGGCTTCTGTAAAAAGTCAATTAATATTAACTGACAGGTTCTTGATGGGTCGAGGAGCAACTGCTGTTTGCTCTAGGAACTTCAGTTGGATAGCTGTAGTTAATTGGGATTTTGTTGTACCTTTTGTCTACGCTTTCATTTTAATTTACCGTTATACCCGAACAACACATTCAATCACTGCACTCAATCTGTATCTGTATCTGAATGATACCGTACAGTTCAACAGCAGTGCTAACTACAGCCTTCAGAATGATCATACAATTAAATTGACCTAAACTAAACTAAATTTATGCGAAGATTAAACTTATACGATGTATGTTGACCCTTATTTTGTGACTGCTTCAGTTTACTCTGGCAATGCTATGGACACTATCCACAAGTCAGAAATATTGCTGTTGTTATACTCTGTTTGCCCTCTCTTAATTCAGGTCGGAATCATCAGTGTTAACCCTCAGGCTGAAGATGGTGGACTCGCAGTACTACCTCCCAAATGACACTGGCATCTCTAAACTTGACTGTGGAGAGGCTTTCCGCTTGCTTTCACCTCACGAGAAGATGTATGCCCACTACCTGTCACGTGCCTCCTGGTATGTTACCATCACTTTAACAAATGCCCTTAATCAAAATGTCAGACACGAAATTAAAGAACTCAGATACTGACCACAAACAAAAACATTTGCTGTCTCAGGTATGGCGGTCTTGTAGTGCTGCTGCAGACCTCACCGGAGTCTGCAAATATCTTTGTTTTGCTGCAGAGAATCTTCAGAAAGCAGAAGCCTGTACAGTTGGAACAAGTGGCAATGGAGGCTGGACTCAGCTCTGAGGAGTATATGGTACATGGTCCTATAGTTCTGTTGTGGCGCACACTTTTATCTGCAGACATATACAAATACTGTATATGTATCTGCCAGATGACTGCAATTTAATTTTGTCCTGTGTGTGATGTTTAGGCCTTCTTGGTGTATGCTTCGGGCCTGTACGCCAACATGGGAAACTACAAGTCTTTTGGAGACACCAAGTTCATCCCAAACTTACCTAAGGTAGGAGGGGTTATTATGATAGGTGTAAAATTCAGTTTACCTCTAAGCACTTGTACAATCTAATGCGGTCTCTGTTAAATGTGATTCAATCAAACCTGTCATTATTTGTTTAACTTGAATTGATGGATATTGGACTGTCCAATTAAGCCTGATGATCTATAATTCACTGCTGCTGTTATTTTCATCTATGGCATGTACACACAGGAAAAGCTGAAAGCTCTAGTGTGGGCCAGCCAGGCTTTTCAGGAGCAGCCTGCTGAGATGGAAGCTCTGTGGGACAGCTGCTCATGTCTCCTCTTCTCCCTGGAAGATGGACAGAAACAACTGGGGCTGGGACACGAGGTTGGAGCTTAGGCACAGTGCAGCTTAGGCAAACACTTCTCTGCCAGTTGAATGAAAAATTCATCTGTTGTCAAGACTGAATAGTTGTTTTGATTTTTTTTTGCCTTTCTTATCATCAGGGAATTACCACCTATTTCTCAGGAAACTGCTCTCTGGAGGATGCTGAGCTGACTCAGAAGTTCCTTGATTCAAGGGTAAGCTGGATTTTTATTTCCATCATTCGTGTATAATGCTCTTGGAATAACGTTACTCCTTTAGACTTTTGGGACCTTCTCTTCTTGCTGTACATTTTTTTGTATAGATCCTTGTCTTCTTTTTCCTTAATGCACAGTATATTTCAGGAAAGTAAACTTGAGTTGTTGTGGTTTGTCTGTAGAAACTGTCTGCTTACAACACCCGTCTGTTTAAGAGAGTCAATGGAGGGAAAACCTCCTATGAGGTGCGCTTGGCTTCAGCTGTGCATAAAGGTCAGAACTCCAGCGCGCTCCTGTTTTGAATTACATACTTTTATTATTCTGCAACCACGTTACACTTCCGACAGACTGGACTTGAACAGAATTTGATACGTATCCCATGAAATTATTCCACATGTTTTAGTAAACACATTCCAGCTGGCAGCTTCATTGACATTATGGACAAATGTTTGTTTATCTGATTTCATAAGAAACAATCTGCCTTACAGACTGTGCAGTGGAAGGTGAATGTAACTCGTCATGTGGCACTTTCGTCTTTGAAGACAAAGAATTCACTGTGAAGAGGGGAGACTATTCTCCTCTGATGGAGAAAGTCTGTTATTACCTCCAACAAGCACAGGTGCGAAAGCAGGACATTTGACACAGATTGTTCTGCATCTGTATTTGTTTAACCTGTTTTTGATATTGATAACATATTCGTAAGACCTCGGAACACAGGGACCAAGACTGCAAACTTACAGTTTCTTACTTACAAGTTCACCACCTGAAGCTTGAAATGGGACAAAAGAAAACCTGTTTTTAGATATTAACTTAAAAATAAACTCTCATACTTCCACTTTTAAGACTCTTGTTCCATTTCCCAATAATTCTCACAGGCCTATGCTGCCAATGACAATCAGAAGAAAATGCTTGAGGAGTACAGGCGCAGCTTCACCTCTGGCTCTGTGGAAGCCCATAAGGAGGGGTCGCGGTATTGGATCAAAGACAAGGGACCAATTGTTGAGAGGTGAGGTCACTGATCCACAGTAACAAAGGTCCCAACGCTCTCGTAAATACAATATTATCACAAGTCTCTTTATGATTCATTTTAGGTATTTTAGTCTCTGAAACCTTGCTCTCCTCTTCTCTCAGTTATATAGGTTTCATTGAGAGCTACAGGGACCCCTTTGGCTCCAGGGGAGAGTTTGAAGGTAAATGTTATGATGATTAAAGATGAACATGAACAGTGATAAATATGTTCTAAAGGAGACGTAATAAACTCCTGTTGCTCATGTATGAATTCATTTGACGAAAATAAGCGTCTTAACTTTTTACTGTGTAGGTTTCGTTGCCGTTGTGAACAAAGCAATGAGCGAGCGTTTTGCCAGCCTGGTGAGCTCCGCAGAGGTCCTGCTTCCTGAGCTACCTTGGCCCACGGAGTTTGAGAAAGACACTTTCCTTAAACCTGACTTCACCTCGCTGGATGTTCTTACCTTTGCTGGGAGTGGAATTCCAGCTGGCATCAACATCCCCAACTGTAAGAACACCAAGAGGGCGGCCACTGTTAAACATTGGACTGTTTAAATTTTATGTGTTTTTAAAAAAACACCACTACTACTACTTTTCATGTGTATAGATGATGACATCAGACAGTCAGAGGGCTTTAAAAACGTCTCGCTAGGCAACGTGCTGGCTGTAGCTTATGCAACACAAAAAGAAAAACTCACCTTCCTGCAGGAGGAGGACAAGGTAACGCATGTAGCTTGCTGGTTTTCCTAAACGCTAACTCTTGTCTCTGGACACAACAACATAATTCTCCTCTGTGTTTGCTCTAGGATTTGTTTATCAAGTGGAAGGGCCCATCATTTGAGGTGCAGGTTGGGCTTCACGAGCTGTTGGGTCATGGAAGTGGCAAACTGTTTGTCCAGGTCAGTGAAATGTATCAGTCTTTATTTGCATTTTTTGTCTTGATATTTACAAATGTATTTTTTTTTATTGTTTTCATTATTAAATGTAATTTGTGGGTTTTTCCCCCTGTTCTTACAGGATGACAAAGGCGAGTTCAACTTTGACCAGAGTAAGGTGATCAACCCAGAGACAGGAGAACCGGTGAGTTTGTTGTGTGCGCTGCACCAGCTTTTAACTCGACAGTTGACCAACAACCGATGCAGTGACTTAAGTTGAGAGCGTCTCGTTTAGGTGTCCAGTTGGTATCGAGACAGTGAGACGTGGGACAGTAAATTCTCCACGATTGCGTCGTCTTATGAAGAGTGCCGTGCTGAGTGTGTCGGACTCTATCTGTGTCTCAATAAGCAGGTGCTCAGGTGAGTCGTGCAGTGTTTATACCTTACATCGTCCTGTTTGTTGTGATTGTAGATACACTGTACTCTATGGTCTTTTTATTACTAATGAATATACCAATATTCACACTAATATTAGTTTGGATTAGTTTTTATTGTTTGATGTTGGAATGGAAATTCACTATTGACAGAGAACTCCAAAGAATCAACGTGTGTTTGCCTCACGCTCTGTAGGCAGAATGATTTATCTCATCATTTCTTTTACGAGGTCAACTCTGGGTGATTTGTGTCAATGTGGGAGGTCTGTGTGTTTACTGTGTGGGTTTGTGTCTTTATTCTAGTATTTTTGGCCATGAAGGGCAGGATGCAGATGATGTGGTGTACGTCAACTGGCTCAGTATGGTCAGAGCTGGACTGCTGGGCCTGGAGTTTTACACACCTGAGAGCAAGAGCTGGAGACAGGTAGGCTGCCTGCTCCCTTGTCTCTTTCTGTTCTGTGCTATCTTGCACCTTACTAGGCCTGGGCCCATACAGTGCAGACACTTAAAAATGTTTTTTTTGTTTAGTGGACCCCTGATACATGATCAAAAAAAAAGAAAATGTGGTAATTAAAATGCAATTAGTAGCTTAGAATTAAGTATTTCAAGTCAAAGTTTGTGAGGAGGAGAAAAGGTGACTTTGACTCACTCCAACATTTTACTTTCAGCGGTTTGATAAATATGTGTCTTGGTTTGCAACATGTAATAAATCACAGGTTTTGTTTATGCAGAACTTCAGAAAAACCTAGTGTTGGGTGAACTGTGTTTACAAGACTATTAACTGTGTGTTTCTTTCAGCCTGACTGGCTCAGTTCAACGTGTCTGTGTTGTTTCATAAAACAGCTATCTCTGTCCCAGTGTTTACATCAGTGTCGGCACATTTATACAGTCCGTGGTATGTACTGTACGCGTGTCTCTGTTTCAGGCTCACATGCAGGCTCGTTTTGTGATCCTGCGTGTTCTGCTGGAGGCTGGACAGGGCCTAGTGGGCCTGGAGGAAGTGATGGGAGCTGACGGCAAGCCTGACGCTCACATCACAGTAGACCGCAGCAAGATCAACACTGTGGGCAGGAACGCCATCCATAGGTTCCTTTGTAAACTGCAGGTAGGGCACAAGACACACCGGCTTCACATGTGGAGACAAGACAGCAGCTTAATTATACTAATCACTTTTTCTTCCTTTAATTAAGGATCTTAGTCAATTGGGTTTAAAATAAGGTGATTTAGTAATGAAATACTAGGTTGAGTAATTAAAAAAAAACTATGAATGGTTTTAGCTTATTTCAGCTAAATACTTCACCAGAGAAGTCCACTGTGGGTGCAGCACAACACAAGAAAGTAATGCTGTTGCACCACGTTGTAGACGTTTTCTCTGATAAATCCACTTTCTGATTGCGCAATCAGAAGGTGAGGAAGAAGAAGAAGAAGAATCCATTTTATTGTGATTGATGCAGTTTTTCACTGCTATCATCGCTCCCGTGTCGTGCCAACACTAATGTATCCCGACACGATGCATGTGTGGGGGTTCTTCTAAGCCAAGTGACTGGGCTCACTCACAATTCTGCCACGAATAAACGTTAATACCAAAACATCCTACGAAAGTTACTTCTCCCAACCTTCCAAGAACAAGGCCTTTTCTAGCACGAGGGAGCCAGTACTTCATTCAACCTAAAGACGTCTGGCCATGGGTGTACAGTCAGGGTTATACACATGGCACGTCATTTTTACATACTGTAAAAACAACAGTATTATTTCAGAGGCGTGCTTTATTAACCCACGCAGTTCTTTGTTGTTAACCCGATTCTACCTGTTGTAGGTCTTTAAATCTACAGCAGATGTTGAAGGAGGCAGAGCTCTGTATGACAACTACTCCACTGTCAGCGACTGTGGCACTCACAACTTTTTGCGTCTCCGGGAGACGGTGCTGCTGAGGAAAGAAGCTCGAAAGCTGTTTGTCCAGGCCAACACCCGAGTCAGCGGTATGTAGCCGTATGCGTTGTTTTGATGGTTCTTTCAGAGTTTTGATCCACATGAACAAATACTATAATAATAAACTTCATCAGTATTTGGGAGGTTTCTACATTAGCCTGTCGTTGTACAGGCGTAGAAGCAGCTTTAGCCTCTTTAGTTAATTATTCCATTTCTGTCTGTGTGTGGTTTACAGGGGACAACGTTGAGCTGGTTGAATACGAAGGCAACCAGGCTGGTTTAATTAACTCCTTTGTTGAGCGCTTTCAAGACGATGCTGAGCAGCTGGAGGCCGACCTTTTGGAGCTGAGCAAGAAAGACGCCCCATGCTGGTGTTGATGGACGCCGGCTCTATAGGCTTCAAAAATACCAACTAAATTTGTATTTTTAACCATATGTGATTGCAAAGTGGTTTGTAATAGATGTTAAAACACATAAAACTGCTAAATGATTCACAGCTGTTCCTGAAGAGACATGCTTTCGTTTCATACTTCAAATAAAGCCATAGAACAAAGCAGATTTATAAAAACTCTCACCTCTGTTGTTCAAGCTACGACCTGGAATCTTAAAGTTCTGTCTTTAATTAAATGAAATAATTAAGTAAGCTGAGAATTACAATGCAATTCTACCTGCTGATTACAAATTGAGGCATATGTAAGTGATATGACCATTGTTTACATTTTGATCACGACGGGCTCAGAGATCTTCACATAAAGAGCACTGTGAAATGTGGTGACTATACTTCATATTTTACAGTCAATCTTTACCTAAAATGATTCTCTTTCATTAGGTTGAATATTTATCCAGCTTTGATTGATGATTTGACAGCTTACGACTGTTAACTAGCTACCAATGTAGGTTAATGTTGACTGTGAGGCAAAATAATACTTTTGTTTTTGCCAGATGTGGTTTGAAGAACACTGCTAAATCTGACTCTGTAATTAAGAAATGTGGTGTTGAATACGCACAAATAAAAACAGTTTGATAAGATCTTCTCTTCTGTAACAGAAAAAGAATCCATTTATTTTTTTCTGAAAATCATAATTGTGGATAGCTTTGGGTTATTTTAGCCCTGATGATTCAGCTGGGACTTTCAATTGCACTTTGGGTGATGTCACACACAGAGAAGTCATTACATTCAGCTTTTACTGTTAACGGATGCCACACTAAAACGTACAGGTGATTGTGTCCAGTTTAAATACAGTGACACATCCATGGTGCTTCTGTGGAGCACCGACGTAACGGCAGACACAATCGTGTCATTGGTAACTTAAATCAAAAAGGGAACTGACAGAATATCTCAAAAATGGCTCATTCAGAGATAGAAAATCTGTTCTATTCTTTAGAAAACTAATTAAGGAGGTTAAAACCTAGTATGACCATGTATAGTTGTGATTTTACACTATATTGTTGTAAAGAAAAGAAAATCTAGGATGCTGTCAACATATTTACACTAGTTCTAAACAATGCATCATTACATCACATAATGTGATTCAGTTACATTGTGTAACTGATTTACATAAAGTACTGTTATTAAGACAAGCAGCATTCATCTGTAAAACCAGATCCTCTTCCTCATCCTCTGCCTTTTCCTGCAGCTCCTCAGTTGTTTCAGCATCTTCCCCTTTATGTTCACCTGCTCTTGTTTCTTCTACTTCAACCTGTCTCTTCAGTCTTTGCTGCTCTGGTCTTGGGTGAGTAGCAGGTGTGTGATAAGCCTCCTCTGCCAGCTGAGAGAAGGACGGAGAGGTGAAGGGAGACATGGCAAAGGGGACCTTAGGTGAGGGAGATGGGGACTGACGAGGGGAAAGAGAGGGCGAAGCACACGACGAGTCATGTGGTGAGAGAGAAATGGGGGCCTTGGGGGAGTGAGATGGGGACTGATATGGTGAGAAAGAGGGGGAAACACTGGGAGAGTTGTGGCCAGAGAGGGATGGGGACACTTTGGGAAAAATAGGAGGCGCCGTGGGAGCAGACAGGGAGAGGTGAGGAGAGAGTGAGGGAGAATGGGAGGAACTGATCAATGGAGAGGGCTGCTGGTATTCTGAATCATCTGGGAGATGCTCCTTTACTGTTGGTAGCTGAGCTGCAGCCTCTGCTCCCTCAAATCCAGTTTGGACTCGGTCCATCTGCCCCTGCTCCTCCATCTCAGGCTTCAAGTGAGGAGTCAGCGACGGAGGCTGCACTTGCGGTTCACTGGGAACACCTTGTGTCTGTGTCACAGGCTGAAGCTGGGTGGTTCCTTGACCCTCTGTCTGGGCTCTAGCTTTACATTTACCCTTAGTTTTGGGCATTAGGGGAGGTGGAGGTGGTGAAGCAATTGGGGGTGACAAAAGAGTTGCTGTCTCTGTAGACACCCGGATCTTGACGCTGCGCTGGAACATGCGCCGTCTGGACGTAGGGTCCTGAGACTGAAGGAAAAGGGGGTTGATGAAACAGAGGGCGCCCACGCCGGAGCCGCAGTCCAGCTCTTTTGGGCTCCGAGTCGTGATTGGACAGAGCGCTTGGAATACAGTGGGACATGCAGCTGGCTGTTTGTTGGCAGCATTTGATTCAGGTTCTGTCCCCAGTTTGTTGTTTGAGTGAGTCTGAGGAGGTGAATCAGAGCTCGTCTGTGGAGCTGCAGCAGGCAGGGCTGAAGTTGCTGCGTCTGGCTTCTTCTTCTCGTCCATTTGGGACTTTGGTGTCTCCCGTGGCCCACGAACATTTAGGTGGGAACTCCAAAATTCTAGAAAAGAACAATTAAGGTATTTTTTTCACTGTAGTTTTTTCACTGAGTTGGTCAGTTACGAGCTAAAACCAAATGTCATTTTTATAGTGTTAATGTTTGTTACCCAGCAGCTGACAATTAGTATATGTGTGTAAATAAATATTTTAAGGCCCAAGAATTTGACTTTGATGTTACAAACATACCTATTCCCATATGTGAGATGGACTCCAGCTCTTTGTGTGACGTTGCCTTAGCAATAGCTTCAGGGAGCTCCAGAGGGAAAGGTAACACATCTCTGACATAATAAATAATAATACATCAGTTCTTCAGGATTAATTAAAACTTTATGTACAGCGTTCAGTTACGAAGCATATATTTTTTAAACTTGTGATAGCACACAAGACGTGAAGGTGAAAAACCAAAGAATCAATCTACCAAAACAAGCTGAATAAAATGAGAAATAATTTTACCTGCTAACACAGTAGAAAGAAATTAGTTTTGGGAGATCTGGAAAACTGACGGCCGATCTCTCCAGAGACATATCTGCAAGTTCATTCAAAGGTGCAGGGGAATTGTGGACACAAAGATGAGTTAGTTAAGATAGTTAGTAATAGCAGTATGGTCTTAGTCTGGAGCAAGACAGACAGTGTACTGGTTCATACACGTTATAAAAATATACTTAAAGCAGTGGCAGATAAACTAAAAACAGTGTAAACAGGTCCTTCAGAATTTCATTTCCAAATGATCTATAGCAAAGTCTTTACATTTTAACGTGGTTTGATGTTTATTAATATAACTGTGGTTTTAAGTTTTTTATACTCGTGAGGAGTGTCTGGCTCTTACTGGGGTTTTCCTCGCTGATTCCACACTGATGAACAAACGATGGCATACTGTCATCTGCCAAACGGACACACAACACCTTTTTCTGGGATGTACGAGACTTACGCACCAGGAATGTCTGCAGAGCAACACAACTAGATTACAGAGCGAAGTTGTCTGTACAGAAACAGACAACCAGAAACATAAACACTGTGTGTGTGGGGCGAGGGGGGGGGGGCAGACGTGCACACACCCAAATGGTGTACTGTGATTTTTATGTGTTCTGCATATTTGTATCTACCCCAGGAGGCTCTCTCTGCAGTATGTGCAGTGCAGTAGCCGGGTTGATTGACAGCTGGAGCCAGACAGGAACAGTGAGCAGGAGGCGGTCCAGTACATTGATGCTTTTTAAGGAGCCACGTCCTCTTTGATGCCCCAAGAACTTCCGCTCTAACGATGGGGCGGGCTCTGGGAAATCATACAGAGGTTCCTGTGGCTGTGCCATCTACAAACAAAAAATATATAAACATAGTTATGGAATTTCCTGCAGGTTGTTATACACTCCTGCCCATGCTACACGTGGCTATTACATGTCTTTGTGGTCACATTCATAACAGCCAGATGGGTGGGATTGCTACACACACATGCAGACACATAATAAATCTGCCTGGATTGCAAAAGCAAGTCCAGACTTGGTCAAGTACACCAGCTCAGACACAACTTAAATGAAATAGGAAGCTATATGGGACAGATATGCTTACATATAAACACACAAACAGGTTACAAGTCGAATACAATTTTAACTATAAAGGCAACTCACGCCAATGGTTTAAATCTAATACTCTAAAATGTGATATTTCTTCTGCTAAAGGTTGACATACTGAAGTCTACATGTCAAAATCTGTCTGGATTCCTGTAAAACTTCATACTGTGCTGCGCGCAGTCTTCCAGCTGAACAACTATACAACTTCACATCCAATCCTACTAGTTCTGTAAGTACTAGAACTAAACAGTGCCCCCGTTTACCTCTGCGCCCCGGTTCCTCTCTGTATCCGTCTAGGGTTCACTTTATGGTGGCACGCTTCTTATTCATCCATCTACGTTTATTATCGTGAAAAGTCAACGTCTTCTCCACTGTGGCCTGTCATGACGCGTGTTCTCTGTCTTTCTCTTTTGGCTCCGCCTCCAATCCCACCTGATCTCACCTGGAAATAAAAATGGCGCAATACTTAACACATATGCGAGGTGGCGCTACACACGCGCATCGGAAATGTTATTACTGGATAATTGTTGTAGTAATATCAAGACCAGCAGCAAACTTTATTAAAGTAAATTAATATCATTAGTGCAATAATATTAGCCAGCGGCTAATAAACAATGTCAGTGTACCCTTATGTTTGCCAAAAAGTGATAAATAGCATTAAGTTGTGCTATTAAAAAAGTGTGTTTCGTGATTTTAGTGAGCTTTAGTGTTATGAACCATATGCAGCAGACTTGTTGAGACTGCGCCTCCATGGATGCCACGGCTCCTAAAGAAACCGGAGCCGGATGTGAGGTTTGAAGTACAACAGCTCCAGGACCGCGTTGGGTAAGAGCTCTGAGCACTATGCTACCGTAATTACTGATTTTCGCCCGTATTGAGTACAGCAGCAATCTCGGACTGTCTAGTAAACATTATTTATCGTACCTCATGTCAACGATGAAATGCTAGCTTCAGTAAACGTTTTCAGCCGTCATCAAACCACTACGTTAGCGTGAGTTAGCTGGCTTAGCTAACGTTAGCATATGCCGCTAGCGTTGGCCTTTAACAAGATGGCCCGCGCCGTCAGTGGTTTTTAGCTGGCGATAAGTGTTGGTCGATTGGCTGGACTTAGAACCAGCTAAATCTTATTATAGACACAGTTTACCGTCCCCGTATGTGCGTTTCTTGTCTGGCAATAGCTAATCTAGTATTTTTCGCCGATGTATTAAACTTCATTTTTTATATATATGTTTTACCGCGAAAGTTGGCTAACGCTTTTAGCTTAGCTAGCTAACAATACCTAACAGCCGTTAGCTAATGTCAACAACCAGTTATTCTTCTTCGCAGCTGACGGTGTTTTAATTTTAGATATTAACCACTCCAGAGAGCATAACACCAGCTATAATAAATTACAACGAATAATGAACTTAACAATAGTCGTAATTGTGACCTAAACCGGATTTCTATATACAGATGCAGCAGCGTTTGTCATTTATTTGTTAACCAGTACATCCTGTCAACTGTTTTGCAGATGTCTGGTTGATACAGAGATGAGCAGTGAAAACGTGAAGTTGTTTGTTGGGAACCTTCCTATCGATGCGACTCACGACGAGCTGAACAAGCTCTTTGCTCCGTATGGAGAGCTCAACACTTGTTCTTTGCTCAGACAGTATGCCTTCGTGACACTGAAGGGAGAGGGGGCAGCAGACAGGTATTCAGCAGTTCATTAAAATGAGTGGATATACAAAAATGTGTTCTGTGGAAATATTGTGCGCATTTTGGGGAAAAGGGTTAAGTAAGGATATTACAGTTCATACACAAACTTAACTTAAGCCTGAATAAGTAGCTGGTATTTAGCAACTCCACTTACAATTTTATGTGAACTAAAGTCATAAAATAGGAAGTAAAATTAAGTACAACAGTGTCCTGTGGTAGTAGGACAGTTTTCCCTGTACAAGACACAGAACCATTATGCCTTAAGGGGCAGTCTGTTTTCAAGAATTTCCCCCAGGGGGGATTAATAAATCTGTTATCAATAAGATAAGCAACATTTGGATTGTATAAGTTTATATCCTCCTATTCTATGAATTGTTTCACTCATTTTGAAACTTGGCTAATTTTGTTTTTGCTGTTATGATGATAAAGATATAATTATTTTTATTGCCCACACAGAGCCATACGACATCTTGATGGCAAAGAGTACAGAGGGAGACCCTTAGTAGTCGAGGAGTCACGTGCACGCCCACCCAACTCCACTAAAGTGTTTGTGGGGAACCTCAGTGCAACATGTTCGGCAGATGATTTGCACGGGCTTTTCTCAACGTTTGGACGCGTTTTAGACTGTGATAAAGTCAAAGGTGAGTTAACGTGCCTCTCGCCAACACAGATAGTGGGGGTTGTCTGTAAAGACAAGTGTTGCTTACATGAGTCAGCTTTAAGGTTTGTAGTATGTAAGCAGTGCGGTATGTAAGGCAACAATGGCTTGGGACTAAATAAAATAAATGGCAAAATACGGGATAGATTCTATTTTTGTATAAAGATCATATTAGTGCTGAACTCCATTCTCCATGCCACCTCCACAGCCAGATTATGCTCAAATGTTGGGTATGCGTTTGTGCATATGGAGAGGAAGGAGGAGGCCATGGCAGCAATTGATGCACTCAGTGGGACCATGTTCAAGGGCCGTCAGTTGGCCGTAGAGCTGTCAAAGGCCCAACCTTTGATCAACCAGATTTTATCGTCCGGAAATTCAGCCAACCAAACAGCAACAGGTAAAGATGAAGGATCCATTTTGTGTCCAGTATGTAAGTGAATCCTGTAGTGTATACAGTTTACATTCATGTTGTGATAATGTTTGCTATTCCCTTCTAATCGCAGGTGGCAGAGAGGGTCTTCTTCCACGACCACCTCCGTCACTAGAGCATCACCAGAGTCAAGCAGCTGTGCTTGCAGCAGCTGCAGCGGCTGCTGCTGGACTACCCATACAAGTAAGTTCATTGTCCTGCGGTCTGTCCACTTTCATGGTACACTGAACTATGCAGACTTGGTGGAAAATGCTCATGAGCTTATGAATAGTTCGGAATCATGTTTTCAGCCTAAAGTTTTTTCATTGTTTTACATTGTGTTCCTCATCTTTCTTTGTAGGTTCAACAAAGTGTCCATAACTCTTTCTACAACACCACATCCTTTGATCCCACCTACGCTGCTCTGAAGGGCATTACAAGTGCTAAGGGTGCAGACGGGTTGATATACGGTGCTCTTGCCAGCCAGGTGTATGGAACTGTTGCTGGCCAGGTGTACCAAGATATGACCAATCACACCACTCACACCCCTGGTGTGGTTGAAGAAGTAGACCCACAGAATGTAACAGACCCAACAACACTGTTTGAGGCAGCAAGAGCCAAGTTTTTTCAGGAGGGACAAAAGGTGTTTTAACATTTTAGTAAAACTGTAACATTTTTGCATGGTATTCTTATATAACTAACTATATTTTATCTATTTTGAATATTCTGGTATTGAAGGTTCTGGCAGAGCAGCAGTCAGGAAAAAAGGCAGCATCTGCAGAAAATGAGCGGGACCGTAGCCCAATTAGGGGAAATCGAGCTCCTCTCCTCCCCGACCCTGTTCCAGGTTCTTTCGCCCAGATCCGACCTAAGCGGCGTGCCTTGCTGCCGACGCCACCTGGGGGACCTGAAGAATCCACACCTGCCACCGCCGTTTCTGAAGGGTCCGATCCTGTTGCTAGGTACACATAACACATTTTAGTAAAGGGCTGAGGCAGAAGAAAAACCAGCATATTAAGCCTCTGATTATTACATGTACATTTATGACAAATGTTTATCAAATCCAATTATGTTAGTGTTAAAAAGATTAAATACAAAACCAAATCTATTTAATATATAATAATTGATACTTGACTCATGAATCAAATTCTTTATTTGACTCTTTTTTTAATGACGTGGTTTTTCAGACTAAATCTGCTTTGTTTCTACTACTTTGTTCTACTTCCCTTTTACATCTTCAACCAGGTCCTATTCAGAGTACTACCAGCAAATGCATCAATACCAACAGTATCAACAGTACCAGCAGCAGTATCAGTACCTCCAGTATGCCTACACCAATCCTCCTCCACCTCCTCCTCCGCCGGCCACCACACAGACACAGGCCTCCACCACTGCAACCGCACCACCAGGGACCTACACAGCACCTCCAACGTATGCCGCATCTGGAGCTTACCCAGCACCGGGAACATATGACACCACAGCAAATTACGATGCCTCATCGGGGAGTTATGACACTTCATCTGGAAACTATGATGCCTCGTCAGGAAGCTACGACACCTCGGCAGGCTATGACGCATCTGCGGGCTACGGAGCATATGACTCATCAGGAGCTTACACAGCAGCGGGAAGCTACTCCACATCCACACCGTATGAGCAGACACCCGCACACGGGCAACCCATGCCCCAGCGCAATGATTACCCTTATCACACGCCAGAACCCCCTTATCGATAGTTTCCCTGCATACTCCTTCCACACTGCAGATGTGTGTGTGTGTGCGCGCGCGCATGTGTATTTACATAAGGGACAGTTTAAAGAGGAAATTCAGACAGGGAGCAAGGTAGTCATTGGAAGGGGCTTTAAGTATAAAGCAGCTCACCTTTTGTACGTCTTAGCTATCCTTGTCTCCAACTGGCTTGTCTGTGAGTTGACGCCTGTTGAGTTATGGATTTGATTTGAGTTAATTGGGACAACTAAGATTGGAATATTGCATTTTCTGTTAGAGGCACAGCTGGTTCCTTGTTGAATGTTAGAAGAAGCCTAAACATTTTTTCAGACAAAGTCAGACTCGAAGGCATAGTTTTCATAAGATAAGCTTTTTGTTTGTGGCTGGACCAGGCCTCTTATATACTCTACATAAAACTTTGCATTAAAAATGAATCTTTGCAATCTTGCAACACAAAATTTGCAGAATATTTGAATCTTTTCACCACAGTTTTAGAGGAGCTCAAGAAGGTACTGTTGCAGGAATTAAATGCCACACAAATCTCGATCATATCGGTCATATCTTAAATGTATCGATGTCTATTTTAAATAGATAAATCTTGCAGAGATGTAGATTACATTCGACACAGAGTCCCTCATAACAAGCAAAAAAAAGTCTCATCATAGCATTATCTTTTGTGGAGTATGTAACAGGCGTAGTTTGATCTCAGTCAAATTACCCTCTCTGTCTAAACATTTAATTAGAAACGCGGTGCACCCGTTTGATTTCGTTGCCTTTACTGAAGAGCCTTGACCTGTTGGTCATTCAGAACGTGTGCTAATTGATTGAGTTCCAAGCTGGTTTCAGTGAGCTGACAGGTTTAATGCTAATGACATGGCATGGACAGCCCACCCTTTATTTGAGTGTTCTTGGGGAATCGAGAGGAAATTTCTAGTCCACAAAAACAATCCAGTCTTAGGTCTCACAGTTATGAGAGATAGTCAAGCGTGAGGTTTGACAGAGTAGCAAATAAAGTGTATTGGCATGTGCACGTCTTGGATACGCCATTACAGTAGTTTGCCACTTTGCATTTTCCTCTTTTAGTTGAGATTCTCCTTGTATCTCCTTGACAACGGCAACGTATAAAGGTAAAACCAACACGAGTCGTACTCATTAGTTACTAGAGTTAAATATATTTTGTCCGAGTTTTTAGTCAAAGGTTGATGTGAAAAACATTAGTTAATAATTTCTTCCTATTTGAGTTCTATCTTGAATTTCTATCAGAACATCTTGAATGAAAAGCAACTTAATTACATCTGAATACATTTGGGGTTTTTTTCTGACTGTTTTTGTAAGTACATATTTGAATTTATAAAAGCCAAATTTTGTTGAAAATACCTGAAATGGTATATACTTAAATTCCCAGCTTGGTTCTTGGCATAGTATGACATTGGGTTTTGTTCCAGTTGCATTAGCTGCTGTCATGCTTCTGCTCAAATGGAAACCAGTGAAGACGATCGTGAATAGGTGATGAGGTAGGACAGCTGAGTTGTTGTACCGGTCTATTCTAAAACAAAAGGCGGGGGGGCGCTTTGGATTTAGTAAGGCAGCAGATTTTCCCGAGTAGCCGTGAAAACGGCTGATGACCTTTCCTTTTCTGATCCCACCAGTATTTCTGACATGGCTACGAGCGCTGGTTTTCTCTCACTCACGTCACATATAGACCCCTGTTCCACTTCAGTTATCTCGACGTATTTTTCCTGGCCTCTTTGCATTTTCATGTGAAGCAGACTACACGTGCAAACTATACTACAGCACACTTGATTCCACCTGTGTTTTCTATTACTTACAGTAGTTGTTTCGTTCGTGATTGTACCACACTAGTTATTTTTCTTATTGCTTACTCGCCACCTGAATTGGTAGTGCCGTCTTAGGTTTAAGAGACACACAGCCGCTCTACATTTCTACATTATTCCACCTTCTCCATGTGAACTGTTAGTTGCATGCCTTGTTGTTGTTGCTGCTCCAGCCACCTTCTTCCTCTTGCTGATTATTGCAGCTAGAGTGGGAGGGAGCCAAACTGAGCCCTTGCCCTGGACGTACGCCACACGCAGCTGTAGCGTGGGATGGGGAAAACAGCAGCCTTAGGCCTGAAAATGCTGTGGACGATGGGGTGTCCCCCCACTAAGGTAAACACTCAGACCACACACTTCTGCCCCTCCCCTGAAACATGCGTATACACTCATAAGCACTCAAACATACATGCAAGTAAACCTTTGTCCATACTTCCTATTTCTTGCCTGTCTTCAGGACTTTATATTTGGCAATATTTCAGGATTTATGGAATCGGATTTCATCCTTTCTTGTGGGAGATGAGCTTTTTTCCCCACTGCTTTTTTTTTCTGGTCGTATCCCTACATATTCTCCAGGCATAACTCTTCTCATACATTCCTCCACCCAACGTACTGCCCGCATACTCACGTCTGAGGACATGTATACTGTCTCGTAGTCTAAATCCCAGCCCGTTCTGAAGCAGGCACGTTGTTGTTGGTACCTGTATCCAACAGCCTGTAGATCAAGAATACCGGGCAATCGCAGGCCAGCTGGACATGGGACATTTAGGTAGAATGCATTGTTTTAGTTTTGTACATGCGCCCCTGGGGCCACTTTGGGGTTAAGTGCCTTGCTTAAGAGCACATTGGCAGGCCCTCCATTTCAGAGCTGAAAAACCTGGATCGGTTGCTGTTTCAACGCTCAACTCCCCCTCGCCCCCTGAACAACAATTTTTGAAGCCACATTCAACTTGTATGAATGACGGTGAACACAAATATTATAATTTTGTTTTAAATTACATTTTGTCCTATGTCCTTTGAAATGTTTAATTATCAATAAATGAATTTCAAATAAACTTTAGCTTCTCTGTGTTGATATTTGTAAATGCAAGTTCTCAGAAATGATAAATTACTGTTATTAATTTTAAAATATTTGTGGAGAAGGCACCCAATAACGTAGTAGAGTGTAGCATCATATGACATTTTTATTAGATTTTCTTCAAAAAACATCAACCTATGCTTTTCAAATAAACAAATAATTTGAGAACAATCCAAACTTGTAGATAGTTCAATCACTTGGCTATACAAAAAACAAAATGAGAAGTAATTGAAGGTATGGAACCTCACTCCTAGCTAACAAGACTTTTTCACTGAGTTTCATGCCCTCAGCAGTGGACAGATGGATACAGCAGTACTGAATGAGGGTAGTGAATGCAGTAAACACACAATACTGAGGGTATGCTGCATGTACTATGATGAATAGGCCTATGAATGTATATGGACACAGCGTGGAGCTTGAGACTGCATAGACATCATGCGTCTTTCACTGATATAAAGACATGGAAATGCAGTTTCTCTTCTGGTAACGTATAACTGTGGTTTCCAGGTGCCAGACTAGTCCATGAAGTATCCTCAGTAATGTTTTGTAAGAATCCTGTTGAGTCTCAGTAAAGGATGAACTTGGAACTTTTCCATTATGGAAAAATACAGGACTACAAGCAATTTATTTTAAGTACATGTAGACTTTAGTTCACCTTCAGTGCCCTTTTTGTAAAGTTGGAGTGCAGGTGGAAATATTGTGTGTATGCTAATGATGTATGTAGATTCTGGAGCAGAAAATATTAAATACATTTTGTCTTTGTATATATTAGACTTGTATGAAAAGGAGAACTAACTGTGAGATGGGGGGCTGGGACTGAAACAGGTTTTCTAAAAAGAAAATGGAATTAGAATAGAATTTTAGTTTTAGCTAACGTTAAATCCAGCTCCACATTGAGTATTGTATTTCTTAGTTGTAATTATGCTGTGTCCCTTTGCATTAGCTAAGTAGCATAGAGGAAATATATTCACCATTACTGCAAAGAATATAGCGTACAAATATGACGGTTATCTCAAAAGTCCCTTGTACACTTCCTAAACCTGCTTCTTTCTGGCGAATCGAAGCCCGGTTTCAGGAAACCAGAATGTGCCTCAAAGAATGACTGTGAACAAATCTAGTTGATGGCGACAGATAGGACAAGACTGGGCAAACACATTAAAAACACTACACAATGTGGACCAGACCAAACACATATTACAGTACTTTGACTTTCAGTCACAACCTCCCATGATGCTGCTGGCATAGCATGAAAAAGGAGCGAACATTCAAACACACGTATTGAAAATAGCAACGCTTTAATAAAGAGCGATTTTACAAGACTGCAATGTCTAGCTAGCTAGGTGATAACTGGCATTGACATACATGGTGTTTTACAAAGATGCAGTTGTGGTAACTGGGTTTGAAGTTTGATGGGTTATTTGCAAGTTTGCATCTCTGCATGCGAGGCAGCCTTCAAACAGTTACAGACTGTACATTGTAAAACAGTTGATTATGAATGTCTATGAATGTCATGTCAAGAGGTAAGTAAAAAATCTCATGGAGAAATTTCCTTAACGTTTTTCAAACACACCGGTAAGTGAGAGTTCACACAATGGTCATGCTTTTACCGGGCACACAAGCCAATAAAAAGACGACACTTAATCATGCAAAAAAAGACCGTTTCTTTGTCTCTAAAATAAAGAAACAAAAAATCCTTTAGAATTTTGATATCATCCATCCGTAGTGACCTTGAATAAGAAGAAGCTGCTCTTTGATGATGACTTTGGTGCAAAAGAATGTTCCTGTTTCGAAGAGGACAGACCCTGTCCTGTCCACTTCCTCGATGAAGACACTCTTGGTATAGACCAGTTGTGATAGTTTACCCTTGACCCACCAAAAACCCCACCCCCTTCCTCCTTGAGATGGACACGAACATCACAAACATCAGCCCCGCCCATCCCCACCCATCCCTGGATGATGACACCTTCAAAATACAACCATTCAAACACAGATACAGCAATAAATTGTCCCACATACAGTACGTCATCCAATGGGGCTTCAATCACTTTACAGAGAGAGCACGTCTAAAAACACATGAACGGCATTACCTATATACAGAGGACGCAATAACAGTCAGAGGTTGGCCCAGGATGGATCGAGCTGCATTGTGGGAATGAAGTGCACAATGAAAAGAGCATTCAGTTGAAGGATAAAGACATACCACTAGAACAAGGAATAATAAGGGCAGAGTGAAACAACAATTTTCCGAAGTAGATGTCCAAATGTGAGCTGACCTCTCAATTAGAAACCTCAGAGAATATCTGCCTGCTTGGTGACAATTTCTATCACAGAAGTCTCTGCTGGGATTAGTCATGGCTGCAGTTACTAAGGGAGATGTTTGCGCAGCTCGCAGTTAACGTTGAATCTGAATGACAGGCCACCATACATTTGCAATTCGATTTGCTCAGTAAATCCACCAGCCTCTGCAGCTGGAGATGGTCACTATGAGATTCCAGGTCCAATGACTCGGGACGATTTGTTTTGCATTTTTCAGCAGGTGAGTGATCGTGGATCCACCTTAAATTGATGTTGTTCAGACTGAGACATGACCACAATAACACTGCTAAGGTAATACACGCTGAACCAGCTCGCTAGAGACCTTTCATCTCTAACCAAGGAACATGAACCCTGTTTATCTCTATGAGAAGGCTTGTGCACACAAACACACATACAGTACATGTACACACAACAGACAGTCCATAGAAAACAACTTTATCTCCAATCTATTATTGCCCCTTTCAACTGTACATCCCAGCAATGATTTTAGGTTTTTGTGCAGCAGAGCATTGTCCCCTCTTTGAAGGTTTGTGCTATATATTTCTACTGTATGTCGTCTGTCTGTGGGTCTGACTTGACTTTGGATCTGCCAGAGGAGCCACATTAACATTAACGTCTCACTAAAGCCTCCCTCCTCTGGTTCTCTGAATGAATCTCTGTCATCACTGCAGGCGTTATTAGGGTAGTGATCAACAGACCTTCCCCTCAGCAGCTTTCCAATGGTCCAGTCCTTCATTCTACTCCTCTCACTGACCTTCAGCTGTCCTGCCCACAAATGTTACCACTACGTTAACAATCCTACATCTGTGTTAGCAATGTCCGTTACTCCTCCAAGTGGAGGAGAGACATCTGCTGCAGTAATTACCCTTAACTAGTTTTTTTCTGGAGTATAAAGGACAACACAAGAGACTATTTTTGGACAAGGCAAATGCTCAGGACAGCAAGGACATTGAACAGTTGGGAGTGAGACCATGTCGAGACAGAGAATCAACTACTGACTAATCTCCAGTCACCTCTTTATGTGGTTCTTTGCATTTTTCGCTACTTTTAGAGCATTTCAGGTCGAACAGAACAAGTTGTAAAACAAACTGGAAACTTCGTGTGGACACAAAGTACATTACAGCAGGAAACGGCTTCTAAACGGGTTAACGATGGAGAACAAAGTTGCATGATATTGCACAGCTGTAAAGGAGGGGGGAAAACCAAAATATACTGCGTGTACAGCATTTCCCCAAGTAGCAGAGATAGTGTGAGAGGTTTGTTTACATCCAAATGTAATGCCTGGGTCTGGCTCAGTGCTTTCGTCAATAGTTCCAGTGCAGTAACACATTGGTACCTGGCAAGACAGTAATGACCTCAGATACCAAAAGATAAACACGTACAGTATGTCGATCCACAAACACACAATGTCACTGCAAATTATCGTTCCACGCCGGATTCTCAGTTTGAAATTGGCAATAAAGAACAAATGGCGCTCATAAAAAGACAGTAGTGTTGATGCAGCACGTTGAAATGTAGGAAAAAGGACACTCGCACACGCATTCAAATCAGTTACTGCTGACATCAGGTGATGAATGACACACAACCAGGAACCAATTTGGAGAAGATGCTGAAATCACCTACACAGACATACACCCTTGGCAAAGTTCACGTTGAGTAAAGTGCCAGGAAACAATCCAATCAGAGAAAAAGATGTGTCCTCCAAGTTTGATTCAGTTGTGGGATGGGAAGGGAAGTGGGTAAGTTTTTTTAATACAGGAAATTATCAGCATGAGGAGGTCAGAAGGTGGTAATAGAGCTTCTGCTATTGTGCAGAGGTGTCAGTAATCGCCATCTGAATTGGCAAATCAAACAGAGGATGAGTGGGATTGATGCGAAGCCTCTGGTGCCCCAGCACTAGAGAAAGACAGAAAGATCAGTAGCCACATGGAGAGAGGAGAGGAGATTAGAGGGTCAGGCGACACGGAAACAGACATCAGCATTTAATATTTCATCCCTCCTCTGGTCCTCGGCCTTCCTCTCCCCTCCCTTTTCCTCCCTCTCCGCGTCTTTCTTCCTTCTGCGCTGGATTTAGTTCTCTGGACTTGTTTTCTTCGACTCTTTCCTCTCGCCTTCTCTCGCTCACTCTCAGCTTTGCTGCCATGGTTACAGCATCCCTACATGAAGTGCATCTGCAGAGGACGAGGTGAGAATGGAGAGTAATTTAGTTCAACAAAACACCTCATCAAGTGTTCAGGCATCTATTGACAAGCATATTACCTGCTGCAGTGCAGGAAAACCAGCTTCTGAGAAGTGTGAGTGCTCAGTAAGCAATTATTCTGCTGTGTTGTGTTTTGAATAATTGGTCAAAGTACACTTGATTTTTTGTTCTCTCGAGTCCTGTAGCTGTATCAACGCGTGATTACTTGGAGTGAAAAAGACTTGTCACACTTAATGGTCAATTTTTGAATTATCTGACAACATGATTGATCCTCCTTCTCGCAGGCTGCACAGCTTGATTGCTACTTATCAACAGAGAAGAATAGCAACGAAAGACTGAAAAACGTGGACATAAAGCCCTGATATGTTTGTGGTAAAACCAAATTTCAACCAGTGTAATTGTTATGCTGTTGTATTTCAAGCCAATTTACGATGTCCCAGTATTTTTGAAGATGCAATTAGTTCACTTGTTCTACCCAGTTTTGTATATGTTTATTTAAGGCAAATCTCCAAATATAGTTTCTCCAATAGTGTAACACTAGAGATTCTATTTCTGTTTAAGTTTCACATTGTCAAAGCACAACACCTCAACACACAGGTGTTATTTCATTTCATTTCCCATATTTCATATATGTCGTAGTTGTTTTCTAATGGCAGACTAGGAGATAAGTCTATATATGGTCACAATAGCATCACCAAAACAACCTAAACATCCAATCTAATAGTAGCCCAATACTTTTCACAGTACTATTCACAGTACTTTCTTACGATTGAATTTCCAAATCGCCCCAAAAGTTTGAATTGCTGTGTAATTCTCAATATAAAAGCAAATAGAAATAGCCCCACTTTTATGTTTTCATGAGTTTTTGTGTTACCTGTGCCCCCGGGATGGGTCCAAAGGGATTGTTGGGTCTCAGGACCGGCTGGTTGTACATGACAGGCTGTGGGGGCATCATGGGAACGCCCCCCATCTGATGAGTCATCTGAGGTGGGAGCTGGTGAGATAACAGGTGAGTGAAGGTGGAGAGCAGGAAGGTGGGATAAAAAAAGGAGATTAAGTCTAGAATAGTGTGAATTAAAGATGTCTCAGTAAGATTGTCTTGGAGGAGGTTGTTCTTTACCATTCCATACACAGGCACTTGAGGTGTCGTCATAGGAAAAGCCACTGGTGCTGGAGCCTAACAAAGACAAGCACGATAGAGCACTTCCATTTCAAGCTGCACCATCTTTATATCAGCTTTATGTCTAACCTAACACATACAGACAAAGTCAGACACGTTTCTCAAGTATTTGTTTGCATCTAGTAAGACATCTAATCCCGAGCAACAAAAGAGTGCAAGCACAGTAAGTAAAATAATGTGTCTTCAATCCAGCCTAATAATAGAAAATCCTCACAGACATAGCTGATTAAAAAAAGCGAAGCAAAGAACATGATGAAAACAGGCGTAGGGAAAAAGAGTTACTTACATAGCCAGTATAGATCATCCCATTCTGTGGAGAGTTACATGAAGCAAGAGGACAAAAAACGATTAATGCAGTCGCAGTACACATATGTATAGAAGCTGGGCTTGTACCTTTATGTCTAAATGGACATATGGGCACGAGCCGGTAAATCCGACCTTTGCCCATTCGTCATGTTTTGATCTCTTCCACTTTCTATTCATGTCGCGCTGCAGGCTTTCCAGGCCATTTGCTGAAGAAATGAGCGGTGCGAGTTGAGAGGTCAATCAGTTGAAAATTAAGAGATGAAACCAGATTGAATGGAAGAGACATGTAGATAATTGGAATGGAGTGCAAAGGACGGAGGCACATTTGGGAGCTCCTTCAAAAGCCCTGAATGCAGCGGAAAGTTACATTTTGCCAACAGGTATATTTGACTAATCTCAGTCCAGACAGATATATCATTAGGAAAAACTGATTCCGCTCACTAAATGATGGATGGCATCAAAGTAATACCCAACAAGCGCCTTTAAAGGATTTCTGCAAGATTAAGTACCTCACTAACAGAAAGGCCAAATTTGAAAGAATCTAAAAGACTTGATCCTGTATAATAAAGACCTTTTATTGTCACAATGACTTGACATTTTCCATAGTTATTCGGTGACTGCCACACAGCTATTTAAACCAAATATCTTTCAGAGCTTGCATTCACAATTTTCATATATATTTACACAAAGTGATGGCGTTTTTTTGTTGTTAATAGGCAGGACCTTTAATTGCTTTATAATTAATATGGAACCTGATGGGTAAGTTAAAACCAGTGTGTTATCCTCCCGTGGTCCTGGTAAAGACTCAAGCAGCAGAGTTCCGAAACAGCTGTAACTGATTTCCTGTGTTTTGGGGTAAACCAAATAGCACAGCATTACAGTAGTCCAGTCTGCTAGATATAAAAGCATGCATTAGTCTTTCTCTGTTGCTAAGGGAGAGCAATGGCTGATAAAAATGGACAGAAATGGAGCTAATCAGAGTCAGGGATTAAACAGAGGTTTCTGTTTTAGTGGCTTTGGGAAAGTCCTTTTGGTGTAGAAGGATCTGAGCTGCTTTTTTGAGGACAGGTTTAACACGGCAGTTTTAAAAGCTGTAAGGAACACACAGTCGTGTTCTATGTTAGTGTAAATCAGATCGGATGAATAGTGTTAGCTACCATTAACAAAATGTTTTGTGGTATCAGCACTTTAATACTGATGTGGTGCCACTTGTACACCAACACAACTCTAACCCCTTCACATCCACCTGAATGTAGCTTCAATTTACCATCTGTGGCACCGGCATGGGTGCAGGTGCCATGGGATGGGTGGTGTGAGTCCAGTTGGTGCTGGTGCACATGGTCTTTGACTGCCAGCCACTTCCTCCTGTTGGCTTCTTCTCCACGAGCTGACTCCACTGGAGCTCCGGTCTGATGCACACACACACACACACACACACACACACACAGCATTTACAGGTGCACAGATGATGCAGAGAAGACAGTGCTAAAACTGGAGAAACAGTCTCTTCATCGCCGATTAGTTTGTGATGTCAGCGGAGACCCACTCACTTTTTAGCTGGCATTCCCCCAAACTGCAAATCTGCATGAAGGGAAAAGCAAAATACAACATCAGGTGAAAGAAAGCAACAGACAGAGCAGAAGAAGAACAGGAAAAGTGGAGGTAATGACTAAACGTCAGGAGACGGAATCCTCACTTCCAACAAGGCTGGCTAATGAGGAGTCCAAGTCATTGGGCAGCATTTTCCCTGTGTGCAATGGCACTCCTGGGCTGTGAATTTGAGTGGGTGGGGCTGGCTTCAGAAGATCACCTAACGTCCAGCGGTTACCATGGTAACGTGAAAGAAGAAGAACAGATGGGGAATTAGTCAAGAGCAGTGACGGTTACAGTGTATCCTGATCTGAGCATTGTGTGTTTTGTTTTGTGTTTGTGCGACCGAGGCCCGGTGTGCGGTATTCCGTTTGTTTGCGGGGTTTAGCGTGTGTTTGCCGTCCTACCTCCCCAGGCATTGTTATTGTTCGGCACAGTGTGCGTAGTCTGAATGGGGGTGAAGTTTGGCTGCAGGGTGAACAGCTCACTGGTCAGGTTTGGCACACTGCAGGAAGGACAATGGAGAGGGGAGCACGGTTTGGTTTCTCATCTTAGCTTTATGTAACCAGAATAATCCCAGAAATAATTTACAGTGACGGCAACAACTGTGGTCAAAGGTCAACATTAAATCACAATTTAGAGAGTACTAGCTTGAAAACGACAAAAACTAATAAAAGAGTGTAGAGGACGTTCTATGTGACTACACATGTTAGACTCACTGGTTGTTGACAGGTACAATGGGTGAATTGGAGAAGAGATCTGTGGCTCCCCCGCAGCTGTTGGCACTGCCCACTGACTGGGTGCTGGGTGACACATTTGGTGTCTGAAGGTCAATCACCTTATGACCGTCCTCCTGTTCGGAAAGCATCAACAGAAAGTGACACATTTTATCTTTGTACAACAGGATATCTCCAGGGTTTGTTAACATCATTTCTGAGGTAGGTTAGCAAATGGTGAATGGATTTTCCTATTCTCTGTGTTTTAAGGACATTAGGTTGTCCTGGATACTTGAATGAAGAATCCACTGCAGAAGGAATTTAGACTGAGAGTTCATTTCTATTCTCTGTGCAGCCCTGTGTGGGCCAGCAGCCAAAGACAGACAGTGTATCTCTGCAGGATTAATGCACTTGTCTTTTCAACTTCAACAAAGGTGTGGAGAATGAGAGAGACCTGAGGTTTAGTTGTGTACGCATTTAACACGAGCAAAATAAATTTCAGTGTGCTTTTCTCTTGCAAATGTCTCGCCTTGTGTTGCTGCAGTCTGCTTTCTTCTGTCTTGTCATCCATGCGGCTGAGAGAGATCCCAGTGCTGGAGAGAGAGGACACAGCACTGGACAAAGTGCTGGATCTTAGGATGAGACACAAACACACACATTTTTGCAAAGCTGGCAGAATATACATAGTTGCTATACTGCTTTTTTATTTTGTTTGTGGTTTCTCTTTTTGATGAGTTGCACTTTATAACTTTCTAAGTTTATTTTTAAAAAACTCAAACTAATAAATACTGGTTCTGTGGGGGCTGTCGTGCTCATTAAGAAATCCAAACTCAGAGTTGAATCAAACTCATTCAACAACTGGAAGGTTTAACTAATAACAAGATGAAAAGTCAAGTGTGAACTATACTTCATTAAAAACCAACATTAAACAACATCTGCACCAATTGTAAATTTGAATTGATCCAATGTGGCTGCGCTGATAGGATGTGTCTCATGGTGGTGCTAGAGAGATTTACAGTGTGCACCATCGAGATCAATGTACGTTTTAACAATGATTGCAGTAAGGGTAGTGTACTAGTGGTGGTAGTAGGCTGCTGCAGGAGCTTCCTTGTGGTCTGATCGTACCTGCTGGCAGTGGAAAGGTCCTTGAGCTTTCTGCCCTCCAGGGAGGCTAGATGCTGCTCCAGAGCCTCCAGGAGAGAACTGGGAGCCTGAGGAGGGTTTGAAGGGGCGAGGAAGTAATGTTAGAACCGCAGCCAAGTAGACTAAGTGGGACACTGCATTCTCTCACTCCCTTTTCTCGACTTCTGCATTTTGTCTCAGACACACACACACACACACACACACACACACACACGAAGCAGCAGCAGAATTAAGATATCACCCTTAGATTCCGTATCTACTCTACAACAGCTCTTTGTTCTTTTTCTTTTGCAGTTGGTTTCATCAGGTTTGGTCGACCAGCATGCACACAGCAGCCCTGGATCATGCAAGCGAGTCCACAGTGGGACTGACAGGTCAGAACAAATTAATGCATCAATGCTGCAGGGCTCCAGAGTAGAAACACAACAAACACATCTCTAAACCATCTAACGAGCCCATGCAAATGCCAGCAGTGCACATACGCTCTTATAAAAACACACACTTACACACGCATACACTTGAAGAAAATCACAATCCAAAAGTTAAGAGTTAACCCGTGGATTCCACTTTAGGTTATAAATCAGATTAACCGTTATGCACATTTAATTTGGTAGCAGCAGCTGAACAAAAGAGCAGAAGTACGTCGTTTATCCTACTGGAAGCCAAGGAAGTTAACTCAGTGAAATGTAAATGTCTGGTGAGAAACCAGGTATACACATTGAGTAGCTGGCCAGCACTCTTCATTGGAAAACAAAAAGGATGGATGGATTTATTTTGTCCACATGTGATACCACGGTTTTCATCCAGAGCCTTACATTTCAGCGCCAGAAAACACAATGCAAACACAACAAGCAAAGAAAAGATTTCTCATATACTTATTTTAAGGGGGAAAGAGAGTAAAATGCGAATTCTGGATATCCTTCTTCAGAGAAATCTAGAATATGCTAAGAGTTTAAAAGTAAAACAGACACATATCTAGAGCTCAGTAAAGGCATGGCTCACTATGTTGTTGAATAAGGGCATATAAGGCCTTCATAAGCACTACAAACATGGCATTCGTTGTTAGACGTAGGCCCTTTTCCTTTCCTTATCTGATTTGTGAGAGTGCAATCATCCAATTATGTGTCAACTGCAAACTTTGAGGTCTTTAGCATGATATGCAGTGCTTATGATGGCATTATGTACTCCTATCCAAGTCATATTTGCAGAAACCTATTTAATAAAAACCATTCGCTGCTCTCCCCACAGCTAATGCAAAGGGCCATAATCTTTTCAGGAATATGATTTGAACACTGCTGGTGTGGGCAAGAAAAAACTATTTCATAAAGATGTGCTGAGCTATTTGTATATTAAGCCTTTGAATCAAGACACAAGCCTTGATATTTACACCGGGAAAGTGCCAGAAAGACTGCTGGAAAGTGATAGGACAGATACTAAGCCCCGGTTATGGACGTCTGAAATAGAAAAATGCAAAAAGGAGCTAATATCTATTTTCATTCAGTTGCTTTTAAAATCTTACCTTAGAGTAAATTTTTCTCCACAGTGATTCACTTAAGAGAAAAAAATCGAATGCTCTAATGGGTAGAATTTAAAAAAAAAAAGCTTTAAGGCTATTTGCAGGTCTTCATTTACTGTTTCCTCTCTATTCTAGACTCTGTTCAGACAGAAAAGGAGAAAAAGAGTTTAGGAGTGTGAGGAAGAGAGGAGGAGGACGGGGCAGCTGCAGTGTGGGCAGGTCTGTAGGGTGAGTAGGGAACGGGAGCGTTCAGAATGAAGCATTATGGGATTGGCTTGACGGAGTTATATACTGGTTGACTGACTGGTTGATTGACTGATTGAGATGAGATGTAGACTGACCTGTGTGAGATCGGGGCTGTCGCCCTGATCTATCCCAACTCGCTGTGTCACAAAAAAGGAGGGAGGGGCAGGGGAGGAAGGGGGGAGGCAAAACAAAGATAAACCAAATGTAATAATAAAAACGAGGAATAAACCCCCAAAAAAAACAAAAAACAACAGACCACAGGTTTAAAAAAAGGGAAGAGGCATGTGAAGAAGGAAGAGGAAGAGGAGGGAGAAAGAAGAATCAAACCCAAGCATTCATTACTTCATGCAGTGGCTGAAAAGGAAAACAAATAAAAGACAACAGAGGAGGAGGGAAGGAGGGTGCATGCACACGCACGCACACACACACAACACCTATATATACACAATATATGTACACACACACTTATAAGTACACGCACACACACACACACACACACGCTGAGATCTGGAGAATGGTTTTGAAAATGAATGCTGAGCACAGACTGACTGAACAGGCAGGGCGGAGAGGGCAGACAACAGGTCACGTGACTGCGAGGTAAGAAACATCCAAAATGACGACACTCAACTAATGTTGACTTTGAACAGAAAGAGAAGGGAGGGACACGGATGACACACAAACAAACAAACACACATTTTGTTAGACAGATAAAATGAATGGGTCCTTAAAGTCAACGTTAGTCTGTTTTTTTTTTTTATTGCCTTTGGATTAAGCGGCTGCACTCCAAACCTTCTTCCGAATGGGGACGAAACCAAGCAGAGCGAGAAAGCCTTTGAAGATGATAATGCTACGTAGTCTTCAGAGGGTAACACTATTTATATTCACTGTGAAGCCTGGCGAGGACTGCGGCTGGTAATTGAATAACAGCCATTATAACTTAAAAAATATGTATTTTTTTATGAAAAGGGAGGAAATAAAATAAGAAGAAGAAGAGGAGACAGAGATAGTGATAGAGGAGCTTGCTTGGGCATGCAGTGCAGGCATGTGAACAGGCAGCACGCGAGGGTTCCCTCAACTGGAAGCTCTACATGAGTGATTCTCTGATTGGCTAAAACTCAGCCATTAATCACTGTCTTGGAGTAACCCCCTCCCCAGGTCAGGGCAAGAGAAGGACAGAAACAGGAGAAAATCTAGAGACAAAAAAAGACTTGCAAGATTAGGGAGAAGAAGCCCCTGGACACTGATCTACGGTCAGTTTTTGGTTAGAAAATATGGACCGTAAATCAAACTCCAAGGCTAACAGAAATCTGGAGCAAATCTCAAAGGGTCCGGATGGATTTTCTCTGAACTTTACATTATAAATTCATAAAAGAATATTTAGATATATTTATATGTCTCAAGGGAGGAGGAGACCTTTGAGATTCGCTCCAGGCAGATATTCCCGCCTTGTGTTTAACACTTTTTTGGTTCCTCTGTGGAGGACCAGCAGGATGAACAGACGTTACCTCTGCCACTTTGAGAAACTCGGACAGCTTCGTCATCCTGTTCAGGAAGGTCTTGTAGATCTCCAAAGCTTCTTTGCACTGGTTCTTCTTCATGTCAAAGTATTTCTCTGAGTAGACCGGAATCGACATAATAAAATTTAATGAGGCAAATTTGTTCATCTGCAACAAATACTTAATATTATGACGTTAAATTATCATGAAAGACTATTTATCTGGGAGAAACGCGGTAGAGGGAAAGCAGATGTCATGTGCTTGCTCAGTGTGTTTTACCCAGCATGTTGATGACCCCTTCATTGTAAGCAGCAAACAACCGTATGGAGTCTTTGAAGAGAAGCATGAACGCCGTGTTGATCACGCCATTGGTCAGCTCGTTGGAGTTGGGCTGCATGAAGGAGGAAAGAACTTTCTGACATCGGGTTGTGATATTTCAGCAGCTGCCACAGATTTCAGATGCGTGTTTTCTGCGTTTACCTGGAAATCCAGCAGCGCATCCAGCTGGTTCTGAATAACGGGCAGAGTCTTAATCAGCTTCTCCGTGTTCATGGTGCGCATCACACCGTCAGCCCTATTAACACACAAATGCAACACACACAGGACTTAACTACCCTTTAGAGCCAGTGGGGCGAATGAACATTACAGAAATAGACACCAACACATCTGCAAGCTAGACTATTTAACTTCTGAACAAAGTAATTACAGTTACTTCCTCCTACAAATGAAAAGTTTCATCTACAGGCAGGGCTCATATAGGTGGGCTCTACCGGCTCTGCTCCTTTACTATATGACTTTCCACTCATGCTAATGTAATACTGCATTGCAGTTTTGTTATGTATTATTTAGGTCAGCATTTAGTTTTTTTTTACATTTACTATCCCATTTTTTAGCACAGTGGCTCCTGTTCAACAAGTTTTAGATTTATGGAAAAAGAGGAAATCTATGTTAGACGTCAGATGTTGAAATATACAGTTGTTGTGTTTTGAAGAGTGGAAAATGACTTTCACATTTGTGTTTGCTTAAAATGAAATGATCCGATATTCTGTTGGTCTGTTGTTTACCCTCTCTTCATCTTGGTGAAGTCCACTGCCGCTAGTCTGTAGGACATGGCTTTTTCGTTCAGGTAGCGACTGTAGCGTCTGATGAAAGTTGACATGTTATATCCTGGGGGACAGAGAGGTGTCACTGCAGTGAGTCAATCATCACCTTTTTTATTTTCTCGTGAAATGTATTAGCTTGATTATGAGCAATTCGGATACCATATTAAATCAAAAACAAAGTGTCTGAGCATGTTATTATTATCATATATTTTAAATAAAGAAAACATTAGTCTGTAGCTCTACAGTCCTGCACTGTAGCTTTCCTTGAAACAGACTCTGAAATAGACTCATTAATAGTGGTAAAGAGTCAGGGAGAGTCTGACATAAAGCCATTTCATTAGACGTGCAGCACTGCTGAGTTTACAAACAGCCAGACGGCATTAAATCACCTTGTAGTGCAGCCTTATCTAGAAAGTTGTTGAGGTTGAAGAGTGTGTTTCTGGAGGCAAGATACTGCATCAATCTCTGAAGGAAGAAGAGAAAGAGAGGAACGAGTTACTCGGATGACATGAAGTCACGAAACACTGACAATGTTTAGGCCACACAAAGTCAGGAGTTCACTCGTGTTATTACTTTTGTAATGTCAAACCTAATGTCTGACATGTTTTTGTTACAGAAAGTCAAACCGTTTACTTTCCTCGGGGAAATAGTGCGGAAATATTAACAAAGAATTGAGACTGCAACTCAGTTTCGAGTCGCCTCTAATGATGGCATCCTGTTTAAAGAGAAAAACATTGCATTACGGAATTAATAGGCTTCAGGCAGAAACAGCTTTTCTGGTCAGGTGGAAAATGTCAGGCCAGGCACAAAGCCAGTCTATGCATCACTGACAGATCTTTAAAACATCATGTCAGTACTCGTGTTACTAAAAGCTTTGTTGTTCCCACACTTTGAGTAGGTCATCTTGCCCAAAGTAATCTTCCCTTTCTAGTGTGAGACGCTTGTCATTTAACATGTTTGATGTTTTGGTTGTTGCTCGTGGTGTGAGCAGCTTAGTGAGGCAATTTGTCAGATCGACCATTGAAATGTCAGCAGGATACTTCGTCAGTCCCTGTTGGACACATGGAAGATACGGCTTCAAAGAAACCCGCTGCAGGTTTTTCTGGCTACAACCCGGTGAGCCAAATGTCTTTTTACAGATTGATAACTTAATATGTACACGACTGGATAATGTCCGCGTCGGTCTCTCGCCGTCTGTGTTGTTTGCGAGTTTGGAGGCAGACACACGGAGAGCATTAGACCATTTCATCCTCTCGCTGACTCCATTTCTAATGTGCAGCTTTAGTGGTGTAATGAACAGTGAGCAGCCTGCAGCTAATTTCACCTTTCGTAGCTAAATGTTGTTGAAATAATAAAAAGCCAATCTTTTCAGTCCAGGAGATGTGTCATCAGAACCCAAAAACCCAAAGAAAAAGGCAAACTGGGCAGAGGAGCTGAAGGTAAGATGCTTGTTGATTTATGATTGAGTATCTAAAATAAACCAGAACAATATGCGCAAATGAAAGAAAGAAAATCAATGCTATTTGTCTTTGATGAGTAGAAATACATCCCTTTGTTCTGCAGCTGTACTTTGGAACAACCTTCCTTCAAGCTTAAAACTAATTACATCAGCACGCATATTCAAAGTGGCCTTGAAAAGATGGCTCCTTGGTAATTTATAACTTGATTTACATAATGAAGCGAGCTCAGAACATGTAGGCTATGTTGTTTCTAAGTGTGGTAATTGTCCTGTGCTGTTTGTTACATGTATAGGACCGAGACAACAGAAGCCTTTGGGCTTTCTTTCTGTTTTAGATTATTGTCACTACTAGTCTGTATGAGTCATCACAGACGATTTATTTATACTATAAATGGATTACTGTAGTTTCCTACCTTTCAGATTGTTTAGCAAATAAAACTGCACTCCAGACAACTTAAGCTCTTTGGCTTCGTTTGCTGAGGGAAACAACCTGAGGAGGTTTTGTTTTACGTTAGAACAAGCCTCCAGATTCCTTAATTACCTTGATTAACTATTTACTCATGACCGTGGCACAACTGAATTTGATGAATGAGTATATTTCGGGCTTCGGTACATGGTACATGTTCAGCTTACCTCGTTGCCGTACATCATGAGGTGGTGCGTGGTGATCAGCGCTTTGAAAACCACAATCCAGCTGTTGCTGGCTGTGCGCTCCAGCAGCGTGTCTGCCAGATGGGGGATGCTGACGTTCAGCTCATTGGTGCAGTGGATCAGGTCTGTGGGATAGAAAAAAAACAGTGTGAAATAATTAAAAAGAGAATTTAATAAGCAAACTAGAGTTGGGATTATGTAAAACAGATGTGTGACCCCGAGGCTAGAGATCACGGGTACAGTTGAAGATTTGATCGCTGTCTCTTTAAATTTAGAGTCACTGTGAATAAACCACCTGTTAAAACAGTCATTTCTAATTCAGAGCGCTCACATGCTGAGCTACTGTGAATAAATATGATGAGTGAATAACCATAATTAATGCGGTCATATCGACTGGTGCATTAATCTTGGCTCACTCAGTATCAGCACACATGTCAATAAACAAATGATCCGTTAATGACAGACACTGTACAGACAGATTCATCAGAACCAGGGCTACTGTATCAGAAAATCCATTTCCTGGCTGTAATTTAACAGTGTCGCCTACCTACGCCACCAAAATGTCAATAAAATATCAACTCAGAAGATGGAAAGTAACTTTCCAAGGTCAGCTGTATTCCAGCACAATCAACTCAAATGATGCATAATTAAAAATAAAAGCTGTCAAATGGAAAGACTTATGATGAATAATGAATCTGAATATTCTTGCCGAGCATCTTTGGTGGACGGAAACTGAGCTGATTCTCTGAAACTCACATCTAGAGTGTAAATTAGCTGTTCAAAGCAGATCTGGAGCACATTTTAAAAGGGAAATAGCTCAGTGGTGATTCAAAGGCCTGACAAATGCAAAACAGTGTGTGATTTAAAATGAAAAACTGTCAGAGAATGGAAAATAAATAAGTTTATTATACTCAGAAAGAGTCAAAAAGCTGGTTCAAAATCCAGCAATAGGTAACATGGTATGAGCTAAATGCGCTAAAATGGCTTTTGAAAACGTGAAACATGTGAAGTACGTTCGGCATCTGTTTAATCCTGAAGATTTGACCACTCTCAGCCAGAGAACCAAACGTTTATATTCTCACGTGCCCTCTTCTATTTATTGTGCAAATCTGAGAGTTTTTCTATGACTTTGACCTTGAGTTTTCTTTACAGTAAAATGCTTTATAGAAATGGACTGCTTCATGCAATCTGCTCAGTGACATTTATCAGTGGCTTCTACTCCTGGATAAACCAATTACAGTTATCGCACCATTTTGCTCTGAAACTAAACACAACGGCCTCCGTGGCGCTCGAAACTGAGATCGTGCAGACGTTTTAAACCAATGTCAGGAGCAGGATTTGAACTAAGAAAGCTAATATTATATTAGGAGAAGCAGTGTTATAACAGATAGTAAAAAACAGCATAAAAATCTATACGCACAGACAGTAAAGTTCCTGATGCAGCCGGGGAAACTGCCGTGGGAGTGAGAGGAAGTGAACTTGTATTCAAATGCAGACTAGGAGAGAATTACTGAGAGAAAACTTGAAGCGGTTTGGTTTCTGAGGCAAATTCTCAGTCTGTTTCTTTCACATGATCAGAGGTTATCGGGGTTTATTTGAAAGCTCTGTGATGTTTTCGGTGCCCACTGAAATGCTGGATCACAAAGAGTCCCCGTTGATACCGTGATTAAATGTTTAATGCATGTCAGAGTCACCCGAAGCACCGGCAGTTCACAGCGGCTAACGCTTCAAGCCTGCTTTTCTTTACTTTATGTTATTTTTGAGTGTGAAAAAAAAGCTCAGTGACGACACGACCAGTAATAGCTGTAACAATATTTATTATTCGACTTATCCAGCTTTGACTTATCGCTGCAGTCAGACTTGTCAGGTTCGTGGCGTCACGACAGTCCCCAGATTTAAAGCCAACTATTAGTCAGGGGTCTGCGCATTTAGAATTTGAAAGAGAGAAAGTGAAATATGCAGAAAACAATATATAAATCATTTCAAATGATCCCCAAACAAACGCATCCATGTACAGGAATGCTAATAGATATTTATAGACTGTGATGACTGTTCCTGTTACATTTTGAACTTTACATAAAAGCCGTATCCCTGGATTCATCGCTATATATTTCAACTTTTGTTCTGTAGAATTTGTGAACATTTTCCTACTTAAGTCTCACAGTACATGGTCATGGTAACGTTCAGTCACTGTTAATGGTTTGTTTGTTAATTTCCGTCTGGCTCAATAAGTAATGGGACGATATTGATTCCAGCTAATTAACGTTTCCTGTCAAATGTGGACACACACACACGCACGCAGGTGAGGTGAAAACGCCACACACTTCTTAGCCACCATGCTAACAGCGTGGCTCGGTGTGAGACAGTGTCGGCCCACCACCTCAGTCCAGACTAAAATATCTCAACAACTATTAGTTAAATTCCCATGAAATGTCAAACAGCCTCTCGAGCTCCCTTGTGGTGAATCCTAAAGACTTCGGTGACCTCAGCTGTACCTTGAGTTTAGTGCTAATTTGCAAATATTAGCAATGCTAACTAGGGAGACAGTGGACCAATTAAACATCAGCAAACTGGTCTCATGCGGAGTCTCTGACATCCCCTCATGGGTTTTTAGACGCATTATGTGTGCAGTTCCCCACTTTTCTTTACTTACAGATTTCCTAATGCCTGTACGTAATCTGGTGATTATATGGGTGATTGTCGAATGCTTCGGTGGAGCTAACTAAGAGCAAACATTATGGGTAAATTGGCTAAACGCGCAGCTGTAGTATTTTGCATGTGTTGTTTGTTAAAAGCTCCCAGCTGTCTGCTGACATGCAGTAGTGTTTATCACAGTGGAAATAGTACTGTATAGTATCTGGTAGTATCTTAATTTAGGAGAAAAAGGTGTTATGTAGTTGAATATTCTCATCTTTTTATTTGTATTTGTTTTACTGGAAGATGTACATAATGTAAAATATAAAAAAAGGATAAACCGACTACTAATTACAAACTACAAATGAATTAAATTACATATAAAAGCGCAGTTGCGGTGTGTGATGTGTTTTTGCAAGATATTTTCTACCCTGTTACTCAGATTGTTCAATTACACTAGAGGAAATTCAGTGGGGTGAAAAGACATCGGGGCTTCATTGTTAGTCATCTGTCTTGATAAGGAAAGAATATCATGTTAACATGCTGCCATTTGCATTTGTGCCTTTAAATAGCCGTTAGCGTAGCTTGTCTAACTGTAATTTACATTTTTATCATAACATCAAATGACAATGTAAAATAAACAAGTGATAATTTAAAAAGAGCTGCCGCTAATATTAAACCTACAGAGGTTTATAAGGCAGACGTGCAACTTTACAGGGCTTTACAGCATTTTATAGCATGTTTTAACTTCACTGTTTTCATTCACTCTCGGTTTAAATAAGAACTCTGTTTGAATACACATGAAACTAAACAACAGAGCTTCTTCAGTAAATGAATTTAGATGCTGTGTCCACCTTCAGCTCTCGCTCTAGGTGATAATATATATGCTAGGATCTAATATTCGACGTGTCGGTGTCAGACGCCAGAGGGAGTTGATGGAGTATTGATTGTGCGACTGCCAGCTGGGATTATTGATAAACCGCTGCTCCTATATGAATTGATGTAAAATTAAGAACCTAATTAGAAATAAACTTTAGGATATAAATTCAACAAAGAAAAAGATAAAAACATAGTGCCGCCAAGTAAATTCAAGACATTTCTAATGATAATTACGACACATGATTCTTTATAAGTACCTGTTACTTTTCTCCTCCACAAAGACACTTACTGTTATTGTAAACTATTCACCATGTTTTAAGACCTTGGCTTTAGATAAAGTGGGTCATTTTCAGAACCTGAAATCGAATTGCAAGACTGGGTCATTATGCTGACACATACAGTAGGTGTGGGAGTAACAGCGTGGGGTTATTCATCAATGCTCGCTGTGAGCGTTCCCATCACGTCAGACTGTCTGGGAGTCATTTCAACATCTTCTTTTACCTAATGTGACTGAGAGGCTATAAATGTGGCTACCGAGTAGCAAAGGGCTCATAATTATTCTCCACACATTCTGTTTCTTTTGCAAGCATCTACAGGACATCATCATCACAGCCACACACAACAATGAAATCATATGCTGAATAACACTACTGGCTGTGCTCGCGGGGCAGAAGGTCATTTTTGGCCTGATTGCTATTCTGCGTGTGATAAATCTGGTTTCTATTGCCACTCCCCGACTATCTCAGCCATGCAGACTATTGCCTAGTGAAAGTGAAATCCCATTACTCCGTGTGTCATGCTCATCATATTTATGGATGGTAAATAATCAGCGTTGTCTGTTTATGTCAGCAACCAGTCTGTCAAGGTCGTTACAGTACAGGTGAAACATGCCAGTGAGACGTGGGCGGGTTGGGTCACTCGTAGAAATGGCACTGTGTTGACTAGGAAGGATGGATCGATAACAAGTTTGATATAATTTAAAGGTATTTATAATCTCATCCGTGTTTAGAAAAACCTCTCAGAAACCAACCAACCTAAATCGACTTAAAAAAACTGGATTGTCTTTAAAATATTTAGCTGTAATATGTGCTGTGTGAATGCGTGTCTAACATTTGTTCCTCCGTCCTCCTACGTCTAAAATATCTGCGACTCACAGATCCACTAATAGACTAGTCTTGTTATTTAGATGTGACATTTACTGCAAAGAAGTCAAGAGCTTATGGGAAACGTTGTTCATTAAATTCTGCTACATACCAGAAATATTAAAGTAAGAAAAACAGCTTTCTTTGTCTAAACATTTACAGTGAGAGAGGAGCCATCTATGCTTTATTTTCTGTTATTAACCGTGTTGGAAATGTCAGTAAGATTTTATTATTTCTGAAGCAACACACAAAAGTTTTTATTTCACCTCTGTGTTACCCACATTTGTTTTGTTCCACGGCATTGTTCTGGTATAATTTCTGCGAAAGGGCTTTTACTCTACTTCCTCTTTCCAACTCAAAAGCCAGGCCAAGTACATAAACAGAGTGTGGGTCACACAGGTCTGAACTCCCAGGCCTGAGATCGACCTGCACTTTTGTACAGCTGACTCATCAGATGCTCCTTTGGTATTGAGCTTGTTGCCTTTTCTTTGAATTCTTTATTCTCTTTCCCATCAAGGTGCTTTCAGCCAGTCGAGGGATTAGAGCCACTGACCTCCTGATTACAAACACACTTCCTTCCTTGGTTCTGTGCTAATCTTTGAAGTGCAACGTCTATTCTCAATAAATGCCAGCAGCGTGTGAGTTGTGTGTCATATCATGTCCTGGTTGGAAGAGGAGAGGCCCTCTAGCAGGAAATAGAAAGTGTTTTATTGTGGAGGCTAGCCGTGGCTATTAGAACAGCTGCATCTGAATGGCTCAAGTACAAAACACTCATTGAACTAAAGATTCAAGCTTCCAGTGGGATGAACTGAGCCGGGCCTACAGTTTCTGCTTCGGCATGGAGCTATATATTCCACCTGGGATCAGAAATCCTTCAGGTTACTACCTTGATGATAGCAAACGGACTCATTTTTGAGAGAAACTTCATTATCTTAGCGAATCGTCATATGAACTGCTTTATAATCCATTTGTAAAATGAAAATTTGCCATGTAAATGCTCTGGTTCTATTTTCAGAACATCTGCTCTCTGCCTTGAGTGAAGTGACATTTACAGTTTCTGAGAGACTCCAACTCATGGCGGGTGCTGAAGGTTGACAGCCGTCTACCATTTAATAACTGCAGGGGTAAAATGTTCTTATGAAGCTATGACGATGGAAACCAATAACCGTGCCAATCACCTGCTGTACGTTTGGAGTAACCAATTTGCTTGATTTCTTCCTGCTTATTTAGCCAGTCGTCTGTGTTTGCATTAAGGTTTCAATGACACGGGTTTCAAGAATGTCCCTGTTTACCGTGGAGTACAAGCCAACGCGTGAAACACCAAGTTCACCAATGTTAAATGCAGTAATGCCAGTGAAAATGTAAACAATTGGCCTTCAGCGGTGGTCACACTTGAGACGAGCAGATCTGCATGAAATCAAAGCAGCAGCGATTACTCACTGTTGCAATTCAGGAGTCACAAAAGGGCCATTTTGTTGGGAATGAACATAAACTCGCTTCTGAGCCTTTTGTAACATCCCCACTGGGTGTTTTCTGCTTTAGTGCAGTGCAAAATGATACACCCCATCATGTAGATGTATTGTGGCGAATGGCTGTGGCACATCTTGTGAGGGAGCCCACAATTCCCAGTGTCACCTCTGCTGTGGACATAACGGACTAATCCACTGCCAAACTTGCCGGCTGACTGGCTGGGTGTGTGGCTGGATGACTGGCTCTCAGGCTGTTTGGCTACCGGCCTCGCTGTTCCTCCCAGACTGATTTATCCACATTTCCTCTTGATTAGCCATCTTGCTATTTGCCCGTCTGTGAGTCTGTCTGCGCCTCTGACTGGCAGCGCCATTGATTACCTGTGCTCTCTATTGATCATGTCAAGTAATTATAGTGAGGCAGAAAAGCCACCTAACCTCATAATCGCTGGTGAAAATCTACATGTGAGGAGTCGTCTTTGCCCCTGTGGGCAGACACAGATAATTGGCCGAATGTGGGAATAAAAAATCTGTAGTGACACTAAAAAAAAAACCTTATTGTAACACCCACCACCAGCAGCAGCAGCAGCAGCAGCAGCAGCAGCCTTTACACAGTGGATAATCACTGACTGGCAGCAGTAGGACATTCATTAATGATAATAACGCAGCAGAGGACGTGACAGTGAACTTGAATGTGATATTGTGGTGACGAACAGAACATGTTAGTGATGATGCACGAATAACGCACTCCTAGTGCTGATGTGTCTCCAGAGGTTACAGTGCTGCTGTTGATAGTGGCGTTAATAATGGATAGGCCCACTGTAAAGCGGCTGGTTGCAATGTTATTAGCCAATGCCACAGTGGCCTATTTCCTCTGAATGATATGCACAGATAGTACCTGGCTGTTTGCCCCTCGCCTTAAACTGAAATGGACTGCCTGCCCTAATGGTCAGACGCGTTGTGGTGTGGATGCGCTGCTGCGTAAATCACATTTGAATCTGAGGGAATGTAACGGTGCCTAATTAAAGAGGCTGCAAACATAACGGATGAGACAAGAGGGGAGCAGAACAGATGCTGTTTGCACAAGCTATCCTTTGTGAGGGACGCTGCTGGTAGCTGGATGCGTGCATGCAGTGAGCAGTGATGGTATGTTTAACCTACAGTCAAGGTGTTTCTTCTTGGGTCCGCTGACTTCATGCGTCGTGGCCTTGCAGACGGCTTTGCTGATGGCAGACCCGGTCATGCTGTGCTGCGCGGCGGCGATCCGGTCCGTCAAAGACTGTCCCGACATGTTACGATGGAGGAGGTGGAGGCGGTGGGTGAGGAGGCGAGCGGAGTGATGGTCGAGTCCGGGTGGGGGTAACCGGGGTGGGCGATCAAAATGTCTTTAGCGGCGGGGAGGAGGGTAGTGCCCTCTGCGTGAATCGGCCGTCTGAGGAGAAGGAGGAGGAGGAGGAGGAGGAAGAGGAGGAGGACAGCACCGTACACCGACGAGGACCCGGTGGGAGAATTCATGCGGCGGCCAAATTAAACATTAGACGGTCACATTTAATATTCAGTCGAAGGCATCGGGAGGAAAAAATAACTGTTGTAAGCCACGGAGAGCTGAACAATCAGTGTGTGAGCAAAGCACCAGAAGCAGCTGGCGAACAATATCAGACAATTCTCAGAAAGCTGTGATGTTATCCCTGAAACAGCCGCTGCCAAAGGGTGAGACGCCGGCGGAATGCGCCTGGACAAGAACTCAGTCCGAAATGACTCAACGACTACTGGTGATTATTAATAAATCTATGCGGCATCCTCTATGACTGAAGACGAATGTGTCCAAATCGGCAGAAAGCGCTGTCGTATGCTCCCTTTGATCCTCTCTGGGTCTATGCAGACATCCGAGCGCAGACGCCTCCGTGATCCACACAGCACCCCGCGCTGGCTGCATCTATGCTGGGATTTTTCTCCCCAGTCTTTTTAATCCTCTTACAAAAGGGTGTATTTCTGTGTTGAGGTTGCCGATAGGCCAATTCCCTTTTTTTTTGTCAGTCAAACGTGTGCGTAAAATGGCAGTACATGAATCAGGTGACTGGGAAAGGAGGGCGATTGGGCCACTTCTCGGGCCCGGGGAGGGCGTCTTAAAGCAGAAGGCTTCCCCGGGTTTTGAAGGCATCAGCTGGCTCATCAGTTGGTGCATATGGAGGGATCCGGAGTGTGATGTGCAAACTCTCCCTGATTACCTGCTGTCCAATGAAATGTGGACACATAGGGGAGGAAAACCCATGATAATATGAACACAAGATGTTTTATTGTGTGGTGCTTGTGCCTCACTCGATCTGATTCCTGCTGGCTCTATTCTATGTGGATCTTTATGTATTTGTCAGCAGTGATCTTTGATTATATCACAATATAATAGGATTTCAATGTGACTCTGCAGTTTTATTAGACTTTTAGAATAACAGCCACCACTGCGTTGCCATGGTTCTTGCTTGGTGACATTTAGTGTCACCTTTGAATCATTTAGAGGAATGTTCCAGTTTGATTCGTTTAGTTCAAACAACATCCCCGTGAAGCATCTAAATGGCATTTCATGGTTAGGTAAGCACCATCGTGGAGCATGGAGGCGATGCTGCCCGCTGGTTTCCAACGGCTCCTGGAGGGTTCACGATATCTTGTTAGTATTAAGATTTCATTGTAGTAAAACTCTCTTATTTCAAGCAGAAATGCATGTTTGTGGTGACAAAGAATATCACTGCGGATATCACTGGAAACATTCTCAGTGGTGTATTAATAGTGATTTCACTGCTACTTTCTGTGTCACAGCACAGTTCACTTATTTATGTAGCACCATATCACAACAAAGGTCATTTCAAGGCGCTCCCATGGTCTACAGGTGCTAGACCTTACAAAACATATCTATCTATCTATCTATCTATCTATCTATATATATATAGAACGATGTAGAAGAGCCAACAATGGCACTTGAGCAAGCACTGAACCCGTGAACGTGTGTAAATGGTGCCACCAACACTTATTGTATTGCATGTAGAATGCTGTTACCAGCGTGTTGCATTACAGGAGCAGGCTGTTACACATCAAAGGGGCTGAAGTGAAATATAAAACAGACGTCTAATTTCAAAACATGGAATTTCAAATATCACTCGAGGCAGACTCAACAAAGGCAGCTGTGACGTCACTGCTGCGCTGAAAAGAGCAGCGTGCATCAGGATGTTGACTGGAAAGAAATGGATTTTAGACCTTTAGGAAAACACATACCAACAATAAAACCAACACTTTGACATGGAGCCTGTTTTTTTAGGAAACGTATTCATGCGTGTCTTTTGAAGATGTTAACACGCACATGCATACGTATATTAAAATGTATATTAGGCCTTAGCAGCTGCTCCTGTGTGTCATGAGAGGACAGAGGAGCCACAGAGGTGCTACAGCAGTTTACACTCTACTACTACAATGCCTAATTAGAGCAATTCTCCAGCCACCAACAGCTTTTAGGTTTTATCAAGTGACTCTTTAATGGATATATCTGCTAAACTGTCTCCTCTCCAGTATCTCTACAACACTTTAGCATCTTCTTGTGTGGTTTGTTCATTCAATTTTGGCAAATTGAATGAATACGTATCATTCAGATGCTTTGTGTTAAAGTTACATTTCAAATTTTACATCGCTTTAACGAAGACGCCGATTGAAAGGAGACTGAGAGAAGGGGGGACTTTTATAAAAATAAATAGTTTGGGAAAAGATTCCTTAGCCTTAAGTAACTTTGCGTAACTTTGTTTCGCGTAATTATTTTCAAGGTCTTGAGTGAGAGGTTGAAGCTGAACATCGGAACAAGTCAAGCAAAACTATAGAAAGCAATTTGTTAAAGCTTTTTAAATGTCTGGCGATGACTCTTCGAAGAACATGTGGGCAGAGACACTCGAGCCACAGTGTTCAGCTTTTCATGACGGTCACTGTACATCACTGCTCAAAGACTTTCTCTCACTCAAATTCTCCAGCTCAGCAATGTGGCACAAAGATGTAATGAGGAAAAGGTTTCATGTTTTTATTAGGGCTGGGCACAATAATGTATTCATGCAGATGTGTTTTTTCTGCAGTTTTATTATGATGATGATGATTGAAAATGAAACTCGTCACTCACTGGGTCTGAAGAACCATGCAGACAGAACAGTGGGTCATAGGAGGTGTGGGATGTTGATGTTGAGGAAAGGCTTTGGAGTAGTGTGTGGTGTCAGCCAATGTAAGTCTTTGGGACTGCTACAACAGAAAAGAACTGGAGCTTCCAAACTTTTACGAGATTTTCATTTTAAATCACTTCGACACAGAGTTGATGGAACCACGGTTATTTTTAACCACTACAAAGTAGAATTAATCTGTTACCGCAGACCTTGGAGTCTGATCACAGAGATCACAGGAATAAATATAAAAATGTGACCATGTAGATCCAGAAATGACACGAGCTGCCTAACAAAAGAAAAAGGAGCAGACCTGTGGTTACACACAGGTGGTTCTGGACTCTTCAGTCTTTAGCTCAATGTCAAAGTCACTATTTATATATGATGCATATTCACAACGTATATGAAGCATATAACTATATATTACATATAACACATTTATTTATATATATATATATGATCAAATGAAAATAATAATATTTCAATTGTAATAAAATGAACTAACTTGGGGACTTTAAAATATTTGTAAAATATAAATCACAACTTATAACTAAAATATAAAAATAAAATACATCACAACAAATGACTGGATTCTATGTTGTGTTAAAAAACACAAAGCTTTTGCAGAAACATGTCTGAAACTTCATGTTCATTTGTATTTACTCATCACTGTGGCCATAAAGAAAACATGTGATAAGTGATTTTTTTTTATTAACACTCCCTGAGCCAGACTCATCTCTGTGAACACGAGTCTGCAGCTGCTAACATTGTGGTTCCCTGCGATTGGTTAGGAGGCATCATTTTGCACATGACAAGCAGCTGGGACGATCCTTGGTGGCGTTGGTGTATCCAGACAGGACGAGGGAGCCGGGGTCTCGCTCTGTCACCTCCTCGTTGTTGAGGATGTGTTCAATCAAGCAGCGCGTTGCCTCCTCAATGTTTGTGTTCTCCTGAGGGCGGTGAAAGAAAACGCGCATCAAAAAGTATGTACCTCTAGCCACGCTGTCTATGTTGTTGCATATTTGTACAGACGTTCATCCACCACGAGGTTTGCATTTGTGGTTTGGAGTGACATACGACAGTTCATAGCTGTGGATCCAGGTCACTTTATGGCCATATACCTGCAAAAATAATGACATGGACCCACGACCCTCAGCTATAGTGTCAAAGAGGCACCACATAGTACTACTAGTAGTATATATATGGCACCTGTATTATATGTTACACACTTGCATTTCACTGCATATCGTACTGTGTATGACATCTGAATCTGAATGTGGTGTCAAACAAATGTTCACAAAAGCAGCTCTGACCCCTCAGTGGAAAATGCAGCATATAAAAATCTGATTTGGACTAAATCCAGCTAATGAGAAGCCAGCATGTCACCTTCCTGGTATTCACCAGCTGAACTATTCCCTCTGACTTACACTCTGGTGTGTAACTCATTAGACAGACTCCGAATGGGAGAAAAACACAGGAGGCCAATTCACACCACACTGCAGACATTCCTCTAGTTTATCTTGTGAGCACAGCAAATAATGTTCTGTAATGGGTGAGTGTGTAAACTGAAATAGCCTGCGGGAATTTAAATAATTTATTTTTACAGTAGATATATGTTATAATAACTTCTAAATATGAAAATAACCTGAGTGTGAAATATATAATTAGTCTCATAGTTAAGTTTCTATTCTTTTACTCAACTCAATCTCCTCCTTTAAGAAGTGCTGTGAATGCCTCCTGAGTCACGTGACTCCTCTCTTGTACCTTTGCTGAAGTCTTGAACCAGCCGATGAAGCCATTCTCCCTGCAGAATGAGTCCAGTTTGGGCTGCTGGTAAGCCACTTGGTCTGACTTGTTTGCCAGGAGCACTGCTGGAACAGGCTTCCCGTGGTTCAGAGTCACCTTAGGAAAGAAGACAAACACTATGGTTGCATCAGCTCTGAGCAAACCTAGTTCACCTGTTAGCATCTAGAGCTGCACAGTTACTAATCAGACATTACTGTACTAATTCATAGAAGAATGGGGCTTTCATTCGATGACCTTTTAACTATAAATAATGTGTTTTTTTCCCGGTGGAATTGAAAAGGTCTATTTTCTGCTGTGTCCAGGTGCATTTAATTATTACCCATTAATTGGCTTCTGACACCTAAAGAGTAACTTCACATGTCCTGGTTTTTCTTTTGAGTGGTCGTGATCAGATAGAGCCTGTAGTTGTAGTGGTATACTTATATTTATTTAGGATGTGGGCAGTGAAAAATAGGCCCAGTGATGAGTTACTGTCTTCTAAGTGAATTTACACCCACTAGCAGGTGTATCTGAGGAGACGTGACATTCAGTGAGCAGATCTGACTTGAATGCTGATCACTCGTGTCTTAATGCAACCTTTAAAATAAGAAGTTGTAGTGTGTGGGTTTGGCTCATTGCCACAGGTGAGGTTTGTTACACCTCTCAGAGCTGGACAGAGAAAAGAGGACAGAAGTGTCAAAGGGAGTCAGATGTGGAGCTCAAAGAGCTGCTGTCTGACCTTGGAGTCCAGGTCATCTTTCCACTTCAGCACGGCGTCAAACGTGGAGGCCCTCGTCACGTCAAACACCACCAGCGCTCCCACTGCCTCCCGGTAATAGACACGAGTCATGTTCCCGTACCGCTCCTGTCCTGGAAAACACAGAGAACCGTGCAGAGTTTACGCCTTACAAGTGCATAAGAATGAAAGGGGGATCTCCTGAGTCACTGTACAAGATCCACAGTCCTCAACCAGGAGTGAGATGCCAGGGACGGAGAGGAGCGTGCAGGGGACAGACTCCACTGCAAAAGTCTCCATCTTTGCAAAGACATTCACTGTTGTTACATTTTGCATAAAATCTGTGAAGATTTCACACAGCTCGTGATTTCCCTCAAAAAGGTTTTTCAAACGCAAAAGTACCTGTTTTTCTGGCTGGTATTTTCCTAAAACTGCTCCTAAACGCACCTGCAGAGCTTATTCCCACAAGCAGCTTTAACAACTCACAGCCAGGGAGGTAACAACAAAGCGTTTCTGTCTTTTTTCCTTTCTACGGTGCAGCCATCACATGATGTCTGGGGTCGACAGACCTGCTATGTCCCACAGCTGCAGCCGGATCACGGTGCTGTGGTCCCACTGGAGCACCTTCAGCGCGAAGTCCACCCCGATGGTGGCTCGGTAGTGCTGGGAGAAGATCTGATGCACGTATCGCTTGATGACGGACGTTTTTCCGACTCCCAGGTCCCCGACGACCAGGACTTTGAACAGAAGCTCCTGCTGCATAGCCGCACCACAAAACGCTATGAGAAAGAAAGCTAGAACGACATTTCTGCGGACTGTTTCTCACAGAAAAGGTTTTTATTATGGTCCGGTATCATCGAGATGTGCGATCACTTCAGTCCACCCGCTTTAAAAGACATGACTTGAATCAGTTAACTTCACAACCGACTGTCAGCTCAACTTCTGACGATGCGTTCAAGTACTCCTCGTCATGCTCAGCCCTCATCATCCTCTTTAACACATCAGAAATGTACTGTGTGTCCCATTCACATGTTTACAGGAGTAAAAAATATGAACGAAATAAGTTTTACACTTTGAAAGTAAGACTTATTTTTTTGTTTTTACTGTGTTTTGTTCCTACGGTATAAAAAAGCGCCGTTGCGCCGCTGCGCCGCTGGGAGTGTAGTTACGGTAATGGTGCTGATGAGGGCGGCGAGGTGATGTGTGATGCTGCTGTGGTGTCCTGCTGCCATTTCACCAGCCGCTCGTCACGAAAACGTGAACAACCAGGCTGATTTGATCCACACACGGTGACGGCAGACAACAAGCGCGCCTTTTATTATCTGATGTTGTGTTATTGGTGGGTTCTTTCTGGGAGCAACAGCACAGCCACTGCCACTCTGGAGGATCAACATAGATATGGGGTTTGTTTTCTACAACAGTCTGAGCTCCTAACTTTAAGGTAGGTTATCGTCGACTGGTTTTATTCAGTTCATTAGGAAAAAAAAACTTCTAAATGGCTTTAGGCTGGGGGGGGGGCATTATTATAACCATCAGCTTATTATTTGTAAAGTTTGTGGCATATCTCATGCCTGTGGCTCTCAGGGGAGGCCTTCCACGAAGCTATGGCAAATATCTCACATCGCCTCGCAGTCCTGTTTAGCTCCGAGGCCTCATTGTGTGCTAGTGCTGTATTACAACTGGTCTACTATGCACAGGGGGGGTGACCACACCAGTGTTTATTGAGTTGCAGAGGAGTGGCCTCCCCCCTCCTCCCTCCTTCTCAAATTAGATCACCCAACTGTAAATCACATGGATGCTGCTGAGGTGACTTAAACCTGTTATTCTCTCCTCACGGCAGCCTCTGTAATCCTAAAATTTCCCATGTGGCCAGCTCAGGCTGTGGATTAACTGCATATTTGTGTTTAATTTGAACAGAGGAAACAAAGAAGGGGATTTTATTTATTGTTTTTTTTTTACTATTTGTGCAAGCTTCACAGACTGCTGAAACTAAGCAGTTGTTTCATTTATTTCTATTTCCTCCGAATGGATATGCGTCAGCGTGTGACAGAAAACATCGTGTCGTGTTTTTACTGGTGTTCTCCTGCTATTTCATGCGTAAGAATGTGGTGTGCAAATGTTCGTGTTTTACATTTATACTGAGCAAACCTGGAGCTGAAGGTCAAGCTAATGATTTGTCAAAATTACATCAGGCCAGGGAACAAAATGTTACATTCTGCAGCCAGCGTTCATATATTTTGCATCATTTTAGCAGAAAATCAAACTCAAACTTGAGCTTTTTACAGTATTTATAAAAGAAAACTGTCTAATTTCTACTAATACAGAGGACAATGACTTCATTTATTGTTTTTGCTGCAGATCCTGTCTGCATGAGACATGGAGACAATATGGCTTTATCAGTTTCGTCTGATCGTCATCGGAGACGCCACAGTTGGCAAGTCGTGTCTGATCCGGAGGTTCACAGAGGGCCATTTCGCCCAGGTGTCAGATCCGACTGTGGGGGTGGACTTCTTCTCCCGTCTGGTGGAGATCGAGCCGGGCAAACGAATCAAACTTCAGATCTGGGATACTGCAGGACAGGAGAGGTTCAGGTATAAAGATAACTCACACACAACAGCACCTTAAAACTCCAGCGCTCTCTTCCTCTGTGACCTTTTCATAAAGGTCAGCTAAAAATAGGTTAGTGAACCCTGTTTGAATAATGTAGCAAAGTATCTGAAAGGATTTGTTTTAACATGTTCCATCTTTAGAAGGTAAAAAGATCTGTCTCCCTCTTCAGGTCTATCACCAGAGCCTACTACCGCAACTCAGTGGGCGGCCTCTTACTCTTCGACATCACAAACCGCCGATCGTTCCAGAACGTCCATAACTGGCTGGAGGAGGCTCAGAGCCACGTCCAGCCGCACAGCATCGTTTTCCTGCTGGTTGGCCACAAGTGTGACCTGGAGGCCCAGCGTCAGGTGACCCAGCAGGAGGCAGGGAAGCTGGCAGGAGCCTATGGGATGCCTTACGTGGAGACATCGGCCCGGGAGGCCATCAACGTGGAGAAGGTGTGTATGTTATCTCACTTATTGTGTGTTTCTCTTCTTTTCAAATGCCTCTGAACCATAAACATTCATTAGCAGAAATACAGAGCTTACCTTTCCTGCCCCACCCAATGGCAAAGAGTCGGGTTTATGCTCGTGATCTTTCCTTAAATCAACCAATAAAATCAAATGGAAAAATGCTCAACAAATCATCATCTGATAATTACTTCCACTTAATTACTTCCGTCTGATTTGGCTTCAGCCTGATTCTTGCTTCTTCTTACTTCAGGCATTTGTGGATTTGACGAGGACCATATTTGACCTAGTGCGAAGCGGGGACATCAGGATCCAGGACGGCTGGGAGGGCGTTAAGAGCGGATTTGTTCCCAACACCGTTCATTCTTCAGAGGAGGTCACCAAAGGCAGCCGGCAGTGCTTCTGCTGATTCGCCTGTATGCAACACAAGTGGGGGACATGTGGTATCATCGCCTCATTATGGTGCCACCCAGCCCAGATATGGAACCATCCTCACTGTTCTGTGTGCATGTCTGTGTGACAGCAATAACCCCCCCCCCGGCTTTTATGACACTTTCTGCCTTTCCTCATGAGTACAGTTATTTTTCAGTGATCGCTTATCTCTGAAAGATCTGTGGCACTAAGAGAAAGCCATCCTTCTTTCTGATATCCAGAGAGAGATGTGACAGGAAGAGGTCTACACTGAATGTACCGCACATCTAAGGCCTACTACATGGAGACACCGAATGAATGAACCCCGGACTCCAACAGAACCGAAGTCACGCTGCTGTTTGCTGGAGAACGAGTTTGCACTGGGAAACTCTTCAATGATACATCTGCTGTTTGCTGAAAGAAAAGTTAGTGTAGCTGCTCGCCGACAGCCGTGATGGGTAGATCACAGCAGGCGTGACCCAGCTCATGTTTACTACTGTGTGTGACAAACTTGAAAGCCTTTTTTATGGAAACCCAAAGCGTTCAGTCGTAAATGCATTTTAAAAAAGACAGTTTGAACCTAATAATCAATTATATATATATATATATAAATGAACCAACAAATTGTGAAGCAGCCAGAGGAACAGAAAATACAGAAAAGGAAACACTTACTAATGAGCGTAATGAGGAGGAAGGAGATTTGTTTTTGTTTGGTTCATTATAAGTCAACAACAATGCACACAACGCGTGAGCCGTGCCGTCAGAATTTGCACATTAATGAGATTTAGTTGCAGCAGTTTTCAATAACAGCAGCAGCGGGTTTCGTGCCTTTTAATAACACGGGCCCCTGATTTTTAGAACAGACAGCGACCACTACAAAATGCAACTATGGCTGCTGTTTTCTAGGTCAGTGTCAAAGATGAGCTGAACATCAACCAAAGTAATAGAGTACATAGAAAACCCCCGTTTTTTAATTTTGAGGTTACTCACTTACAACAGTCGTTGGTGAAATTTCCCAAATAATTTACTTATTGTATTTGCTCAGTTTTTGTTAAACACAGAAATAAATTCTAAACATTTAGTTTCTTAACGAGCAGTACTGCTCACTACTGGTGTAATGCAGTGTGTGACCACGAAGGGGCAGCAGTGAACTAGTGTTGATTCCCTGTTTAATTCCAAAATAGGAGCCAAAGAATGAAGTCAGGAGAACTAAATATATTGAATGTGCTTGAAGTGATCGAGGTTTGAGGTCTAATGTGAATACATTAGGGTGTCAAATACACATTTGTAGAAATAAACGCAACGTTTTCAGCATCTTGTCTTAAAAGTGAATGGGCCTGAATACATCACCCAACTGACCCAGTCTTGATGTAGAGGGGGGGGGGGGGTGACAGGATGAAGAGCCCGACCTGGGGAGGAGCCTCTTAAAAGGGGCTGAAACACTACCTGGAGCTTTTTTGTGTGTGTTAACCCCTGAGAGGCAGTAGCTGAGGCCACTCTTTGTTTGGTGTTTGATTGGATAGGCTCTTTTTTCTAAATCCCTTTTTGTGTGTTTATTGGGATTTTTCCTGTGTCAATTAGTAGAGCAGCCATGTTGAATGCGTGGTTTGCTCTTTGTCCTGCAGAGGCCATGATGATTTAAATAATTTGTTGTTTTTTTTCCATTACATTGACCCTACTGTGCCCGTTTTGAATTCTTTTTTTATTTTAATGTAAATCAGTGGGGTACAGTCTCTGGTTGCAGTGTTTTTGTAAACTGCATATTCAGCTCGGTCACATTTCTATTCAGACGGTAACATGTTCGGTGCAACTTATCACGCTTTGTCAAGTTCAGTTTGATACGCGCCACAGGGGGTAGAAGTGGATTTTCATACGTGGTTCTCACAGCTGAATCACTGAATATGAGCCCAACGTGCATCAGAGAAAGAGAGCATGCCTCTCGGCCTGGAAAGATGAAGTGGTGAGGATGTCACAGCAGACACATGTAATGTTTCACCAGGCCCAAACAATGGTGGGCATTTACACTTTCATTTCTAATTTACAGTTGATTGTGTTGGCTGTATAAACTTTTACTGTCAGTACTTTTAGGTATTTAGGTTTCTGTGGCCTATTTTTACCCAAAACCCCTTTAATCCTAATAACATATGGATATAATTGTCTAATAATTAATTGTATGCTCCTGCAGGACTTTTATCAGAAGAACAGTCAAGGGTGGTGTCATGTGGTAACTTTCATTAACAGTTAAGTGAGTCACAGCACAACCAGTGAAAGTGCCTTCACTTCTGCCACAGTCCACGCCGGGAAAACACACACATCCAATCTGCCACCAACATGAATCATGTTTTTATTTTTTTTTAAAAACACAGAAAATTCAGCTAATTCTATACATGACAGCCATATGTACATGATATAAAACAGACAAACGTAGGAGGGAGGGGAGATGACCATACTTATTTTTGAAAGGCACAAGGCTGTTTGAAGAGCTCTGTAGGAGTCACAATATTTTAAATCATAAATAAACTCTTCAAGTGATCTACCATTGATAGACAAGTAAAAAAAAACAAAACAAAAACGCATCTAAGTCTCCACTGGAGTCTTTGGCTGTGAATTATTTTTAGTTATGACTGCAGCAGTGGCTCCTGAAGGAAGATTGTGTTCTTCTGACATATCTATAAAGGTCAAATATGATCTTAAATAGAGATAACAAAGATGTTTCAATCTGTAGAGATACTTCAGTAGTGAACATTTCATCTGAAAAAGGGGACAAGAATTTGTAGAATTTGGATTTAAGTAAAATAAATGTAAAAGTAAGTGTCATTTACACAGTCCATCTCTTACCAAATTATAGTTAAGGGCATATATTTAACAATGTTTGCATAATTTACAGCAATATACAAATACTGTACACTCTACAGTAAAGCACTTTACAAAAGGGGGGGGTAATGTTTTCAACAATAAGTTATTTACTTCATAGGATTTGGGCAAAACATTTAAAACACACTTTAGTGACCAGTGGTCATCATGGGAAAAGACAAAAAAGAAATCAACTTCCAAAATATTTGGTATGAAAAAGAGGAAATATTCCAAATGTATATCGGTGAACAAAGCCCAAAAAAAATAAAAACAAACACACACAGACACACTGGAGCTGAAAACAATCAGCACATGTAGAGATTATTATTCTTCATACATCTAAAAAAGATTAACTGATGACAAACAATACTATAAACATTTAAATATGAACAATTCGATCAGAAGATAAACAAAGTAGAAAAAATAAAAAGTGTTGGGAGCTCCACAGACAAAGCTGCCAAGAACAGGTTTCAATTGAAACTAAACGAGAATCTTTGAAAATAAAAAACATTTTCTTTTCACAAGGAAGTAAAATAAAAAACAGAAAGTGATATTTTAGTGGTGATAAAGGACAAAACCCCTTGTTCAGGAACAGACAATAGATCTGGCAAATGTGGACAGCAACAGTTAATCAAGAGTGGATTTTTAGAAACAGTATTTCTTGACCCAGACCATTATAATTCAATGTGTTCATCCATCACCAGACATTTTCAGCTGAGTGGGTACAACTATACAAAGTGTTGTAATGATAGCTGGAACAAGCAAAGTAACTGGTCGTCTTAAGATTCATACAGACCCGAGAGCACACTTTAACAAGAAAGCAGCTGTGGCCTTTTGGCCAATCACGCCTAAAACATTTGACTATTTCGATTTCGAGAAAAGACCTCGTCTTCAAATACCATGTTTGACTGTATATGTAAATCAGAAATGCAACATGTCAAGTGTTTCATTTCACAGTTTGAAATGGTGCTGTGCACATATACGGTACAGCTGTTCTGAGAGAGAGACGCGCGCACACACACACGGATGATAGTGTGTTTAAGCTTGTCCAGTCTGGAACGGCCTACGAACTGAACTGCACAGTGTAGACAACATCAACCTCTGACACTGTAACGGCTACTGCAATAAACAAAGACTGATGAATCTATTCATTTGAAGAAAATCGTTTTTATCGTGTTACTAGTACGAAGCCTGGGTCACTGGTCCAAATGTCTTGACGTAAGCTCGCTGGCTGAGGTCATTGTCACCTGTAGGGGCCTGGTGGCTGCACAGCTGCAGCCCCCTGATAATGGAGAAGGTGCAAAAAGAATTCTAAGCGGGCATTCTTCCAACGAGCAGCTTCATGTGATGATAAATAGAACGACTGAGTGGGGTGTAACTTTGCCAGGTCCGTTCAACGCATGTGCTATAGGGAGGGCTCAGCCTAAAAACAAACAGACACACAGGCCACAAAGTGACTCTATCACAGTGTCTAGCCATCGAGTTGATCACCCTCCAAGTCAGAGGTACGATGTGTGTGGCCTTTTCTTGCCTCTCCTCCTTTAAAACCCAGGGCCGTGTGTGAGGCCGCCTACACCACAGAATCCGGTTGCCAGTGGAACCAGATTGCCTTAACAAGTGTCGATGTCCTGAACACTCCCTGGGCCTGCATCAGCCTCTATCAGGGGCTACTCCCCGCTTCCACGTCACTGTCGTCAGCGGCGCCCTTGTAAATCGGGCTCTTGTTCTGCAGCGCAGGCTCATATTTGCATTGGGATGAGCCGTTAGCCGATTCACTGCTGTTCTGAATACCGTAGAAGAAGTAGATGGCAAAACCTGGATGGTAAAAGAGAGGCGGTGAGGAGATGAATGTACGGTACACAAAGGCATCATTAAAACGAAAACACAACAAGTGGTGTTCCGACATACCAATAATCATCCAGACAGTGAAGCTGCACCATGTACCCAGGTCCAGCTGCATCATAAGGTAGATGTTAACGAAAACACTGAACAGCGGCAACCAGGGAAGGAGAGGGACCTGGTAAGCACAGAGATCAAGTCAGCATAACTATATTTAAATAACAAGTCAACATCTTAGCCACTGAGCTCATAAGATTACCCCCTTCATACAACTGGATTTGTTCCAAAACGAAAGACGGGTTAAAAACGGCTTCTCTGGGTTGGATAGTTACCTTGAAGGTTAGAGGCTCTTTGCTCTCAGGCTGCCTCCAGATGATGATGACGCAGATGCCACACAGCACAGTCAAAATGACACAGGGCACCACAACAGACATGACCCCATCCAGCAGGGCTTCCAGACAGTTGGCCAAGATAACACACAATATGGAGATAAGAATGGCTGCAAGGAGAATGAGAGGCGGTCGGTTAGAGTCATTTATCAGGGGTGTCAGTTCGTCATTAGGCTTCTCCAGGATTTACTTACAAATAACAGCAGTGGTCATGTAGACGATGTTTCCAGAGGTCCGAGTTGGGATATTTCTACTTGGGCAGAAGAGCAGCTTGACCGTGAAAGTCTCTTGGAGTGGCCTCTCTTCCGTCTCTGTGCCGTACTCATCCCCACTGTCTCCTCCATTTGCGGCCACCTTCTCCCCTTCCACCAGCTCCACCAGCTTCTCTGTTTGGCTGGACGAATTCAGGGACCCTGGCTGGTACCTGTGATTTAAGAAGTCCAGAGAAAAGATGCTTTGTGACCTTGTTCACTGTGCCCAGATTATCACATCACTGTTTTGGTCTTGACAGTCACATTATTACAGCAGATGCTACACAGCAGCAACACCCGATAACAGCAGAGGTTTTTAACCCTCCCGTTTCCCTGGACACTTTGTGTTCATGTTTGAATAACTTTCGTGTGTTGATCCAAATGTTTTTCTTCATCTTCATGTCGTTCACATGCCTTTTAAACTTAATAGAGCCATCTGTGTCCCTTCGGCATTTTTTAGGCTATTGACTCCCATTCAAAATGCTTTTTTTTTTAAACACCACCATTGCAATTTGATTTCTGTTTTTTTTTTCATTCCCTGGTGTTGATACACTTGCTCATCTTATCAAGTTCAAAGCAAACTAATTATGGTTCCTTATCATTGCACAAGGACCTGCACAGAGACCCATAATCATCAGCACTTCTTTGAGTAATAAAAACATCGGGGAACTTGCAGGATTTCAAAGTCTTCCCCACTAAGTGACCCCAAACAACAGCCTGGCGAAGTTCACTTTGTTTTCCCAGGTGCAACAGCTGGTAAACAAACACATTTCACTTGGTTTGGGGCTTATATCATATTGTTCACATTACTTTGAACAAAACATAAAAAACTGATCAGAATCAAAATACATTTCTGTGTATTTGGTGGCTAAAACTGGCATTTAAAGGGTTGAAATTTAAGGTAATTCATGATTGTTTGTTATGTATGTTTAGGACTAAAGTCAATGATGAGATTCATTAAAAGAAATTGTTGTTACATAATATTTCTATGGCAAAAGTGCATTTTTTGTGTCTAAGGGACACAGATGGTGCTAAAAAGGAAAGGAAACACAAGGGTTAAGGCTGTGCTCTCAGAGAATAAAGGTGCTTACCTGAGAATGAGGACACAGATGGCCACTAAGGAGTATGCCAACAAGGTGCCGATAGACATGAGGTCAACCAGAGCTGCCAAGTCGAACAAGAGGGCCATAAGGGCTGTAAGGAGGAGGAACAAAACTATTATGTTACAAATATTCATAACCTGCCTCTGTCACATGGACTGAGAGTGTCTGTAGCATAAAGCTGTATTGATCCTAAACTGACAAGCAGACAGACAAAACCGCAAACAACTAATCTCAGACAGACTTGACGACATGGGGCCGACACAGCTTTGACAGCCATTTGACCTGAAGCTATGAGCAAACACGATAGGGAAGACAAACAGATAAAGATAAACACACGCACAAACCTGAGGGAGGGAAAAATAGAAATCTGAGCTTACCTGCAACCACACCAGAAGCAATGGTAGCAAGGAGAGGGGTCTTTGTCCTATCGTTTATCTTGGACAAAACACGGAACAGCAGCCCGTCTTCTGCCATAGCGTAGATAACTCGAGGCATGGGAAACATAGACCCTAGCAGGCTGGGGGGAAGGTCAACAGTCAGGAAAACGTCTAATGGTGTTACGTAACAGAACACATTATGAAGCAAACTCATTTCCTTTACCTGGTGGACAGAGCACAGAGAGAACCTACAGCCACGATGTATCTGGCAGGAGCCCAGCCGACATAGCTGAACGCCTCAGGCAGAGGGCTCTGGGTATTCAACTCGTAGTACGGCATCATCATGGTCAGAGCAGCAGACACGCCGAAGTAGGCGAAGAAACAGATCAGCAGCGATGCCACGATGCCAATGGGTATAGAGCGCATGGGGTTCTTTGCTTCTTCACCTGAGGTCCAAACAAGTTGAGATGAAATGGTCACATGACACTTTTAGAAGATATATGTTCCACCATACGATGATGTCCATTTCACTCAAAGATACATAATTACCTGCCTTTATTAAACAGCAGGTGCTGTTTCCATGTTTACGTGATTAAAAGGCAGTAAACAAGCACATTTACACATTTTAAAGTCAAAACGTCAAAGCTAATTCTTGAAGCAGGTTTAAAAACTCTCTGTTGCCATCTTCCACCTTGTTTATTATAGGAAGCTACTCACTCGTTGTGGCGATGCAGTCGAAGCCCACAAAGGCATAGAAACAGGTGGCAGCACCAGACAGGACTCCACTGAGGCCAAACGGAGAAAAACCACCCACGCCGAATTCCTTCTTAATACTATCACTAGTGGCAGAACAAGAGAAGAGACAGAGTTTGTGGACAGTTAAAAACACGGGTGATACAGCAGGAGAGTGAAAGGCAGTGGTCAAACACTCACTTCAGGTCTGGCCTCGACAGGTTGCTGCGGTTTAGGTAGTCGATATAGTCTTCCTGAGTCAGGTTCCAGTTGTTGGTGTTCCCCTTTACAAAACCAGAGATGATGACAAAGCCCAGAACCACCAGGTTGATGCCAGTGAAGATCTTATTCACCAGCGCTGACTCGCTCACACCAAAGGCCAGAAGTCCTGAGGTCAGAAGGAGCGGGGATCGAAGAGAGATGTAACACACAGGGAGACTTCATTTTTCAGCACCAGTAACAACATGTCCCGCTATGTGGGTGGATGCGGTTGTACTTCATCACTTCCAAGATATCATCAGTCAGCTACACTAATGATTTCGCTCCAACACGGCTACTGGCATGCCACTCTAGCTGTGATATGAGTGTGACAACTGTTCGGCCCATTATGCAATCCCGACACCGGTTATGTCTGCATGTAGGCTATTAGTCAAACTCAATCGTCTTGAAGTTTTCCTTATAAAACTACTGGAATTTTAAAAATCTAAATCAGTCTGAACCACAGTGGAAGAAGGGGGGCTCACTCACCAGTAAGTAGAAGGACCAGGATGAGGGCAAACAGGTCCGGGTACTCAGCCAGCACCTTACCAGGCACTTTCATTGCCATGAAAACTTTGAAGAAATCAGAAATCTTTTGTTCAACCAGGTTGTCAAAGGTTGAGCTCCATGCCCTGGCCACACTGGCTGTACCTGAAGAAAAGACAGAAACATTTAACACATTTAACAATGTGTTCTCTATATTCTAACTGGGGATTCTACAACAGCACTGAAACTTTAGAAATCTCACCTATAACATACGAGAGAATGAGATTCCAGCCTGTGATGAAGGCCCAGATTTCACCGACCGTCACATAGCTGTAAAGGTATGCAGAGCCTGTCTTGGGGACACGTGCACCAAATTCAGCATAGCACAGACCGGCCAACATAGAGGACAGAGCGGCGATGAGGAAGCAGAGGACAATGGCAGGTCCAGCCTTCTCTCGGGCGACCTCGCCAGCGAGGACATAGACACCAGCGCCAAGTGTGGCTCCCACTCCCAAGGCAATGAGGTCCAAGGTGGACAGGCAGCGGGCGAATCGGGTCTCAACGCCAGAGCAATCCAATGCTCTGCGACGCAGCAGCATTTTGCCAAAGTTGGACAGCTTGTTGGCCATGTTTGCTGTGACTATGTGTGGGTGCTGATGTGTAGGTGTGTGCAACTGAAGCAGCTTAAACACAACGCGTGTGAGTGAACTGAGAGTTAAGTAATTTAGAGAGATGGGGGCAGGTAAAGGGAGCACTTTGCTATTATTGGTCCTCTGTGTAGGTTTGTGCAACAATCACTGTAGCCGTGACAGGGAAAGGAAGTAGCAGGTCTCTGGTCACAGCGTTTTGTAGAAGCAGATCAAGACCTGTGAAAAAACACAACAAAACAAAACCTCAAAACAGGCAACCATTCAGTTCAAAGCTCAGACTTCTCAGCTGCGTTTAGCACTGTGCAATGGGATTATTCCATCAACACTGAAATGTACTCAAGACATGTTCTCTTTTACAAATAACTTGAAAAATGTCACAACAGGTTTTAATTTTCCTCAAGACAATACAGGTAGATTCCAAACTTGCATAGTTTTTCTGCTTTTCTAAAGCAAAAAAAAAAGGAACATAATCAGGCAGTGAGCAAGTTTGGGGAGATATTTAAAAGACACATTTCACTCAATGCATAAGTTACAGTTATGCAACTTCCAGGAACTCATACCTCAACCTCTTGCAGCTTAGTAGCAAATCATGAGACGCAGTGGGGCACTGCTAGACCTCATAACGACAAAAGAAAACCTAACACTGACCTACTAGGCTGAATCTAAAATGAATTTTGGCATGACAAATAAACATGACACATTACACACCCTTATAATAACAAAAGAACACCTATCCTAATTCCTCGCCACTCTCCTGCTGCGAGAAAGGGCAATTTACTGCTGTACTGTGTTTTTCCTGCAGATCAAATCTGACAGAGAGAAGCCTGGGAAAGCCGGAGGCTGCGAAAGGTACGATACATTCTGCAAGCTAATATCAACAAGGGAGAGGAGAACAGCATAAACCAGCAGCTTGATAAGGTGAACCAGCTGCCCTGGGAGAAGGATTCGATAAAATAAACCATCTCTAAAAACTGATACTACTTTACACAACAGTTAGTCACTTGAAAATAGGTCAAATTTGGGCGGCATGATAGCTCAGTGGGTAGAGCAGTCGACTTCAAACCCAAGGGTGAGCGAGTTCGATTCCCGGTCCCACCAGGTTACATGTCGAGGTGGACAAGACACCGATACCCTGTAGCGCTGACACAGGTCTAGCAGCTGTCCAAACAACAATTTCCCCAAGGAGATCAATAAAGTATTCATTATTATTATTATCATTATTAAATTAATTAACTGTAAGAGACCACGGACTTTTGAAAGTGTATATGAAAGTATTTAGGAAATTGCAAACCACACAATATTGTTGTTCTGTGTTTTATCAATGTATTAAAGCCACGTTTAGAGAATAACACACAGACAAAATAACCCTCAAGGATAACAGCATTATGATTTACGTCACAAGTAACTTTTGCAAAACACATTTGCACACAGTTCACAAAAGGCCAAGGACACGTGTATCTGCACTGTTTGTCTGTGGAGGCGTCTAGATTTGCAGGTGGACCAGCACACAGATAAATGCAACCTAAACACTGAGGTTAATGACGTACACATAAGAAAATGTTACGTAATATAATGTGCAAGGGGCCATGGTTAGTAACCCTTTTGGTATGGCCTGCCCCTGCACATGGAAACACACCCAGTGGAAAAATGCTGAGCCTGCTCCATTAAAGTAGTTTTTTTAAGCAATTAAAAAAAACTTAGCAATTTAACTAAGTGTGGCAGTTGAGGGGTGTGCAGAGAGAAAAGCTGGTTCTTAAACAGGTTAGGGCAAAATGCGGAAATACGTTTTACTCCACCTCACTACGATCTATGGTTTCTGTTCAGTGGACTCTGCCGTGCGTCTCTTCCTGTTGAGATTAGTACAAATGATAACACAATAGACATATGTGTAATTTGAAACTGAAAGGGCCAAACTTTACTTTAACGCCATGTAGATAAAGCTTTGCACATCAAGTGTTTGTGTGTGGGAGAATATTTTACAGTATCTGTCCACCATGTGCCATCTTACTCACCATGTGAATACAATGTCAGACTCATGCTGCAACCTTGTGTCTTTTCTTTTTGGTAATGCACTTGAAGTGTGCAAGTGCTGGAAAAGTCATGCTTCCAAGTGAAGGGTGAGGCAAGCTTATCAGCCAATACTACACTGTTTTTATGACTACTACAACCACCATTTAGGTCTCAACAGTTTTGTAAAAGGGACCGTGACAATAGTTTACTTACATGTGTGTCACTAAATGAAAAGAATAAACCTTAGTAATAAACGACTAAACTCACAGTAGTGAAGACACACTAGTGGTTATCCCAATGAACCAATCCTTTAAAGAAAACATGTCCAGAATTTAGCTTGAGACAAAACATTCCTCTTGAAATTCAGCAATAAAGATCAGCTTTTTCCCCAAAAGCGGTTCGATAGCAGCATTCGAGAGGCAGAGCAGAAGCAAAGGCAAAGCAGCCCTGTGTGTGAGGCTATTAATGCTTGACACCTGATTCCTTGGTGTGAATGCTGAGAAGGCCCACATTTAAGGCATATCAGTCACTCCACTGGCCAGGCAGCAAAGGAAAAACCTGAAACACTAACCCAGACCAGGCCAACCAGCACACTGTGGACATGTGACATGTGAATCCGTCTACCTGGACCAGAAGTTGGGGAGAAATGCCTCTGATTCAGTGTGACGTGTGAGAGAATTTGCCAGTCCTTACTTTCAGTCTACTTTGCTCCTCCTCACTCCCAGTTAAACGAAGGTTATCTAATGCTTCAGTCACAACATGACAAAATTCTTTCTAGCATTTTTGGAACATGCAGCCTAGAGACACCATAACCAGCTGAACCTGATTTCTATTGAATTTTTCAAACTTTGGGGGGGCGATTTCTCAAGAATTGAGGATCTGACATCACTACACTTCCTGGTATTTTTAGGCCGTAAAACGATTGTAGAACTAAGACCCTGTTAAATTGCAGGATATGTATGCATGAAGAAAGATGTTTACTCTGTTTCTTTTTACAGCAATTTCTTTGTCTGTTGGATCAAAAAATAATGGTTCAGTTTATGAAAAGGTTTAAGGTCATAGAGTATTTTAAAAATGTCTTTCAGCTGTAGATTATGTTATAGTCCAATTGTGGTCTGTTCTTTTTGATAATACAGGATACAAGCTCTTACAATGTTTCAATACATCAACAATATTCTATAAATACCATAAAAACAATATACCCTATTTATCAAAGCACATCGAGTCCTACTATTTCAAAAGAGAATATCCTGCTCCGTACAGTTAGGTGTTGAGAGAAAAAGACAAACACTGTCTAACAATGAAAAAAAAACACAGAGTGCACCTGACAACCGCAATAATAAACATTCAGCCTTCTGAAGACTGATGGGAAAACTGGTATAAGGTGGAAGTGCTCCCACTCCCCACTTAGTGTGACATTCCTGCTGCATTTTCCACTTGCACACCAGGAACTGAGATCTGAGTGTCAGTGCTGTGTCAATAAACATTTACTACCAAACTGCTATGACCAGCTGGCTGTGATCTCCTCAGGGGTTCGCCCAACACGGCACATAAGTTCTCTAAGTAGGACAAAGAGCTTAACTCAACCTGCTAACGGTAACCGTAACTAGGAACGCAACTTCGCCCTCGTGAAAATGCTAAATCTCTTGCGACACATCTTTGGAGTTTACATTCAAAGTACAACTTTCTCGTGTCTACAGGTTATGTTGTGGCACAGTTCCCATCTTAAGGTGATAAACAAATCTCACAGAAGGGTGGTCTCATTAAAGTGATGCTAAAGCACCTAACGTCAGTCCATGTCTCTCGCGTCAGCTAATTCCTAATCTTTTCCTTGTGCTTTTCACGAGGTACTGTTTGTATACGTGCGACTTATGCCAGGTTGTACAAAGGTGTGGCACAAAAATGTGCCGCGCTCTGTGAGCCAAACTCTAGAGCATAAAATCACTAGTGTACAATCCGCAGCCATTTTCTATTCTGGAATGCACATACCTTTCATTGGAAAGAAAGTACCGGTTGGTTTCTATTTCTTGCTTTCTGTTATATCATAGAGTGTAACGCTGTTTTTCCCCATCAGCAACAACACAACCAGAAAAATATATTTGTTTCATTAAGTAGGACTAACTAAAGGGTTTTTTATGTTGGAGGACTATGGCCAACAGTTCTCCAGTTACAACAGGATTCAGGGATAATGGTCCTGTTACTTGACTTAGTGTTGCTGCAACTACTTCCACAGTCTGTAAGAGGATTAATTAGAGAAGTACCAAACCTGCTAACCTTATTATAGATTGTTGCGTCTCTGTTCTGTTCACGTAAACAACGCATGGCCTTGTTTTGACTGGCACTGTTAACAACAGTGCTGCAGCTCTGTGGATATATGACCAGACCGCCAGCACCATTTCTGCTTTAAATATACAGTTATTTTTCTACATCACAGCTAATGTACTTATTTATGTTACTAATTACAAAAGAATTTTTGTACTCACTGTTCTTAAAATTCTAAGCAGAAAAACTATTTTCTAAAAATCCCTTATATGATTATTAATACTTCTAGTAACCTATAAGATAACCTAATCGTATCATCACCATCTGTGAAACCAGCAGCTGAACAAATGCAACAACGTGTTCAGTACCCTTTTTTTGCAGCACACTACAATAACATTTATATAAAGTATAAAAAAAAGAGTAAATGGTTAACTGGACTGGAGCATGGTGATAAAAAACAAGTTCTATGTACTTTTTTGCTCCAAGTATTTAATTATGCTCCTGTTGCCACAAATGCCCAATTCTCAAAGAATTCTAGTGACACCAACAAAGACATCTTAACATTAGTGTCACAGGATAGCAGTTAAACCTTATTATATCTAATACCAACATGTACCAAAATGAAATACGTTACAAAGCCTTCGAGGGTGTGGTGCACACACTTTCTGTTTTTAAGAAAAATAATTTTGGGTAAATTAATTTCAAAAACAATCACTCCGCAGTCACTGACAAATAACCAGAAATTATAATAAACCCCTTAAAGTAATTCCAAGAGGCGAAATTACAAACAAAGCATGATCATCTCACACAATCTTCAATTTCTTTTTATGGCAAATCACCTAATGTACTGAGAACGTAGCATTTAACGTGTGGCTTGAAAAAACTTCAATACCATTCATGAAAAAGACACTTTTCTGTAGTGAATTTCTGGGGATTTCGCTGTCAGAACGCTTAACAATCAAGACAGTGTTAATAGAATATAGGAGGACATCGGCCTACAGCGGGTCCTAAGTGACTTATCTGCATGACTCTGTATCTGTATTTGGACTCCAACCATTGCATGTGCATCTGATCATTATTCTAAAAAAAGAGAAGGGGAGGGTAAAATTGCGATGAAGGGCAACACGCTAGCACAGAAATTTAACAAAACCATATCCCTGACAGTGGACAATTGTTGAATTCTTCATCATTTTTTATAAATTGTCAGATGTGAAATTTCCAGGTTATTATCATGTATGACAAAGAAATTGACCAAAGATTTTTCATTATACAAACTTGTAAGAGGAAACATCTGCTATTTTCCTCTACAAAAAATTAATATGATTAAAATGAATGAATGAATGATGAATATAATCATTCAACTTTCCAAATATGTACATGACATTTCTAGCTGCTGGTGATTAATGCAGCGCTAAAGTTTTGTCAGACTGTCACAGTTTTAAAAAATTCAGCCTCTCCTTTAGGGGTTTTTGTCTTGTGTACCCTGAGCTGTAATTAATGAAGCGCATGCTACGATTCACGTAAGTTAAGTAAGTAACGTGGCATGTAGGTGGCTGGTTGGTCAAATAACGCCTTTACACGGCCCTTCCCATCCGATCGAAGCCCAGTACGTTTAAACTATATTAACCACCAGGTGTTTCTACTTTTATACTCTCACCTATAACAATCACACTTCATCTTAAATTGTAGAGTGGCTTTCAACCGGCTGATGCAACCTAGTATGGTAACACCCTGAACGCACAGCATGCTAGAGGACATCTCCCGGATGGATGACTCACTCGTATGGCACTCGCGGATTTGCGTAAAATAAGACTAGTGTCAAAAAATAATCAATCGTTAAGATGCCTTTACTTACAAGCATTGTTATTGGCTACGTTCATCCGTTCATCTAGATAATCTTTAACGGACTAAATGGGCAGCTAACGTTAGCTACGTGGCTCCGGCTCTCGCGTGGTGCCAATGTTGCCTTCACTCTATCGGAAACCTCGTAATCGTCTGCGTAAAATTACATCACGAACCTGCACTGTCTGATGTAATAATAGCGAAACATTGGCTTTTAGTAGCACATTTTCTGCTTTTTGCCTGAAGAACAGTGTTAGGACTAAGTTACACCGGTTTGTCTCGAATAAGATAATATCAAATGAGTGCTGATAATGCGGAGCTTTTCTGGAAGTCTTTGAAAGCATCAGACGTCCTAACCGTAGTACACCCTAGTTGTGCCACAACCAAAACAATGAATGAAAACCTTGAGCGATTAAACGGAAACGTGGCAAGTAGTGCGTAAAGAAAAGTAGAACATGTCTAAGATACTGTACACAACGGTCACCTGTTAGTAACTTAGCAGTTTCTACGTTACATGTGTTTTATTTTTATTTATATACCGTATCTACCTTATTACTAACGCTCTAACAGGAGGTTCCGCGCTTAAATGACACTTTAAATACAAATTTAAATTCGTAATACGAAACTAATATATAAGAGAAAAGACAAATCAGTTGGCTATAATATTTATTTATCCTAAAACACAAGCACAAAGAAAAAACTATGAACAAAATGTTCTTTTTATGTTTAACATTGCGCCAATACCACTGACAACACACGAGGTTCATTGCATCAGTCCTCTTTTACTACCAAATAACTAAAGGTTACAACCGTGAAAACGTTTTATCAAGTTAGAAAATAGAGATAAAGAACAGATAATACTGTATATAAAATGTTAACATCATTACCTTCAGTGTCTTTTGATTGAAAGTAGCGAAAGGACGCAGACGAAAGGAGAGAATGACCGTAGCTGAACTCGCTGATGAAACATCCCGCTCGCTTGCGCTGTCTTGCGGGTTTTATGAGCGGTGAGGGCGGGATGTATACAAACACTCTGACGCACATGGGGGAGTGTTCCACTCGCGAATGGAAAGAAACAGGGACACGATTCTGGGTCTCGGATATCACAATAATCAATATACAGGACTTAAAACATTGAAAAAAATATATAGAGATAGACAGGAGATGAAATGTAACGTTACAGGGCAGAGCGTGAACACGAGCGCGAGAGAACGTGCGATAGGTTTGTCCGCGTGCTTTCCTGTAGTAGCGATGCCCGTATATGGAAGCTCAGCGTCAGTGACCTCCGCCCTCCCAAAGCTATGTATAGGCCCAGGCTCTTACCCCATGCTGCAGCCTCTACATTATGTCCGCCCGCTGCGTTGTCCGCAGATTAGAAGAATAAGGAAAAACAAAACAATTTCTTTTATGTAAAAAATGCACCCAGTGACCTGGACATGTTGGAGGGTCAGCGGTGTTGTCAAACTATGTTGTTTTCAACATTTTATTCTTGTGCCTGCCACTGTGGACAATTTTAATCCAATGAGTTATGGCAGAAATTAATAAAATACACCTACATGCAGAGGTCCTGTGTTAAGTGTATATGTATAATCAGGAAAATATGTATGAAAAGTAAGTAGAACAAATTATATTGTTAAGTGCATCAAATTCGTATTGTACAGCATGTTTTCACCACCAAAACCTGGCCTGTGGACATTCTGTGATATTATGCATAAAAATGACAGGGTGCGATATAAACCTGATGCAACAGGTGATGGTATCAGAGGCAAATAAATACAGTATTTCATAGTGTCAACATAAAAATCTGCTGAATTTAGTCCAACTGATAGTAGGCTATATGTTGGCAATGCAGGCATCCAAAGAACACGCAGTTTCTGTTGATAATTGACTTAAATCATGTTTATGCTTCTGCTGTAGCAAAGTATTAGCCTTGAAGAATTTGTGCTAACAACGCTAATGAGAAAAATTAAGAACCACATTAACTGTATAGCAATGGGATAATGTGTGTGGGATTGAATTTGTTTGCAAGACACACACACAGTGACGTCCACACCAAGATGCTGAAATCCTGTTTGCCTTCACTGTTTAGTTGTTTTCTTCTCTTTGTCTTGGCTCAGGTTTCTGTTTTTAGAGCTTTTGTTCCCGAGAAAGGCTTAATGTATTGATTTTCATGGCTTGGAAAATAATCTGAGAAGTAACTTTAAATAAAATGGATTTGGAAATTGCATTTTCTTCCTCTAACCCTATCGCTCTCTCTCCAATGGTACTATCGCAGCCACTCGACTCACCCTTTGTCCTTGCCCAGTCACACTGCTTTGGGTTGCTCTTTCAATTTACTTCCACTTTATCAAGCTAACCCAACTGGGTGCCTCTGAAAACACAACAAGTGTCACGGCTGCACACTGGGCTCCAGAGTTAGAACTGCTAACAAAACACCAGTTAATCACTGCTTTGGTCCACTGTGCCCATCCTGTCTACCCACTTTTATTGCTCAGGACAAGGCCAGCACATCAAAGCTCAGTAGTTTTGTAGGTCATAATTCTCACTGACGACGAAGGTCAAAATTGATGTACCAGCTTCCTGCACACTTTTTTTTTACTTAATTTCTTTTTACACTGTAATTTACAATATTTGTTCTTTAGGTGGTTTAAACCACAGCAGAGTCTTGTTTTTTTTCTCTTCCGACATCGTGTTGCTAAAGAACAGTAGCACCAGCTGTTGTTTCTACTTACAGGATGGAAATAATCAAATATTTTTTTTACTTCAACATGTATCTCATGTTTATATCATCCTGGAAAAGGGATTCTTCCTCAGTTGGTCTTCTACACGTTTTGAACTTTTGTTTCCTGAATATAGAGTGTAAAAGCGCAGGTTTAATGAATTGTACAATAAAATTTTGGTCATGTAGAAATCGACCTCATAAATCCCATTTTTCCTTCCTAAATACTTTTAATTATTTTTTTAAAATTTACATGGGACCATTGTGTCCAATTACAATCATGATTAATTTGAATCAGCAGGTCAAGGTCTACATCACAAGATCGCTATTCTGGGACAACTTTAATCCACCTGTGGCCAAAAATCTCTCTCTCTCCCTGCATTTCCTGAAGGTGAATGACAACAAGAAAAAAGATTAGAAGACTTTATGAATCATATTTATTGAAACAAAAAGACCCAGCGTTGCCACTGAAATGCCAAAACGTGATTAATTATGATGCTTACTTCCTGAATTGTAAGCTGTGTTTTTATTTACCAAAACTTTTAGTTAAAAATTGACTAACAAACTGCTGCTTTTGATAAATTAGCAACCCAGCACCCGCCTATTGTTCCGCTTAACAGCTCACACTCAGTGCTGAAATATTTCAGTTTTCTAAGGAATGTTCAACATGGAACAACAGTTTTTTTCATAAAGTGTCAATGACAGAACATAATAACCTAATGTTGTACCTCCCAAATCTGAAGCCAATACAGACCAAAAACCCAAACGTATTCAGTTTCCAAATATATGTGACAAATCATCACATTTAAAAAACAAGTAATTTTTTTTTTGCTCAAAATGGAAATGATTTATTATCAGTATACATAGCTGCCAAATAACCTTCTGGTGACCACCTTTAATCAAACAGTTATGGCTTTTTAATAACTATATACATTTACATAGATTTTTGGGCATTCTTGTTTTAGTGATAGAAGTATTCAGATTTTTAACTTCAGTATCCCACAGTGTAAAGTTCAACTTGTACATTTAGTTGTTTTATAATGTTGACCACCATATCTATCATTTTTGATATCGCAGAAGCAGGTCACACATTTAGTTTGTTTGCAAAGATGTCAGGCATTTGTAGTGTTGTAAAAAGTACAATAATTCAATGCAGAAAGAACAAATGCATCAAATTTATACCGCGTTACAGTATGTATTTTACCATACACAAAGCAGAAAATTTGTCTTACTTCATTGGTTATTTTAAGCTAAAATATGTTAGCAGAAGCACAAGGTATGCAATCAAGTCTGCTAAGCTCTCCAGCACTTCAGGTATTCATTCTTATGAACTAGCAATGACGAAAAATGCTGCAAAATCTACTCAAGCAGAAATAACTGATGCTCTCTGACTGGTTAGATCAACAAGCCTTGCTCAGTACTTTGTAAGAGATTATGTCTGCATATTGTCTTTTGCCTGGATAACGGGACGCATTGACTGCACCTCTTCACATTAAGAGAAGCATTTTCAGCAGTAATAAAAAAAATACATAGAGTAGCTTTAATAAATGTAGTGTTTTTTTATATTTAGTTTGTTGTATTCACATTACCCATTTATAATGCTGAGAATTAGATTACGTTTTTCAAAATTATGTTTAATCGCTCTCACTGCATCACTTATTTTCCTGACTGGACCATAGGTAAAAACTAAACTTTGTTGGTTATATGAAACTACAATGTACTAAACAGTCAAGTCTTTATGCACAAGTGGTAACATTAAGTTTCCTCTCCGTGTGCTTTATATATTTCATTGTTAAATTAGGTCATCTGCCCATTTTCAGCCATTCATCCGGCTCCCATGACTCTCTCTGATCCGTATCAGTGCCTCTCAGTATGACGCACTAATCGCACACTGTAAGTTGAGTTTTAGTGATTTTTGCTTCTTTTTTTCCCTCTATACCCTGAAAAGAGACATGCAGACATGGCACAGCGGGCAGCAGAAAATTTAATTGGTGGACAGAAATAACAAGAGAGTTCATCATCACCCAAAGTGGAAATGCAATGATAACATGTGTTAATATACTTCACGAAAGAATGAGACAGCCGAAAATAAGCACAGACTAATCCTTATTTCAGATTAGATAAACAAGATGCTAATTATGTCTTTAAACAATGAAATATTGTTCATATAATGAACCTCTTGTCACAGTGCTTAGATATGGTTATTTACCTAACTCAACATTCTCAATAGCTGGTTGGACAATGATGGAGATGATGTAACTAAGACAGCAGATTAATTGTAAAACATCCAGAGCATAAAACTCGGGGGAAAATATACTGAATGCATTTACATGTCACCGCCTTTTTCATGATGCTACATTTTGCACGCCTTTGGGAAGTTATCATCAAAATCGCATTTTGGCTTTCAAAAAAAAAACTCATCATATCAGGAAATTACCCTCCTTTTAAATTTATAAATCAAATGAATTAAAAAGACAGTCAGGAAATATGATCATTGTAAAAAAGAAAGTTAGCCATGATAAAATGACAAAAAGATATATGAAACATGTTTTGTTCTTCAATTAATGAAAATAATGTACATACAGTAAGTGGAATGGCTGGATGAAGACACAACATCAAACAATTTATACATTTGATATCTTCGTTTTGTCCAGGAGCGATAGATAGATGTTTTTCCTACACCTCTGAAACTGTTCTCACATTTCCACCAGCGTTTTAATGAGATGATGTAGAAATAACAAGACGCAGACGCAGCAGACTGTTCTCTTTGCGATGACAAAAAGAAAGAAAGACAGAGGAAAAATGAGAAATATTATACAATATGTGGTCAATGCCTCTCGCAAATATACATTCTACTGCTGTTATAATGGCACAATATTATAATTTACATAAAATATCACAATGAGAAATAAATACAAATCCATTCAGTACACCACAAGGTCAATTCCCCTCTATTTTCTGTTTCAATAAACGTCATGTTTTGTGGTAAAGAAACTTTCTATATGAGTAAAAAATCCTGACTGTAAACACTTTCTCTTCACTATTATTTATTAAGTAAATGCTGACTTCTGCTTTTCATTCCCATTAGGAAGTATGGGTGTGAGCATTACTGAAAACACATTCAACTTTTCCCTAAAAGTGACCCTGCCTCCATTATAGCATTTTTATTATTGCACACTTTCTGGACTCTGGTACGAGACAGGTAGATTTAAAGTACTGCATAGGCAGTTCTAATACAAGCCAAATATGGTACTGTACACAAGAGTGCATGCATCAGACTTCACCTTTTCACCTACAAGCATCATGCAATTCAGATGTTTGGGTCACTACTGTAGTGTCTATTTTGTGTGTTTTATGTCAATCTATACTATGCAATGATGCTATTCCAGTGATTCAAGACTTGCATGTGACCAATTTGTGGTTTGAGGGATGCAATGTTTGCTTGTTTACTGCTGCCTATGTATGTGCATTAAACTCAACTCATAAGTTCAATAGACATAAAACGTGTCTAATGAACTAGAGACAACGTTGAATTTGCGGATTCAAATGGGAGTTGATGTTGCAGCTTGAACAAAGAAAAGCAGATTATATCAATATTGACTTCATGGTAGAACTGATACAGAGTTATGTTTGAAAAATCTGAATTCAGAAAATTAAAGGTCTGAATCAACAGGCTCAACATGATGGTGATCAGAGGCATTGTAAAATCATTTGTCAGCGAAGCGTGCAAGTTTGCCATGCAGTGAATTTGCCATGCAGCCAATGATTAGTGCAGTGGATAAAGACAAAGTATCAAAATTAGTTAGAAGAAAGTTTTTAAAAAGGGTCACAAGTGATAAATAGAAGTGATTTCTTATTAAACAATAGTTCACATATCTGAAAAACACTGCTTTTCCACTGGCCTGACACTAGTGGACTGAGAAACTTCTGCGAGCCATTTCCTGAGAAACATCTGTTTTACTTCAGCACACTAATTACCCATTAGAATCTGCAAATTAGACTTTAAATGAATTATTATAATTTTCCAAAATAGCAGCAACATAAAACCGGCTCGCAGAATGTTCTTCTCTTTACAACATGCTATGATCTCAAATAACTGGTTGTTTTAGACCATGTGTGGTATTCTTACAAGCTACAATGAAAAACTATGGTCAGGTTGTTTTAATTTATGTGAAACCATCATATTTAGTGTTTGTAAACTATCGCCATTGATCTCTAGAGTGCCCATGCAACCACCTTCAACTTCCAGAAAGCTTTTAAAGATGAGATAAATCAAAGCAAACTTACTTTATTCATACCTAAAAAAAAGCAATAGAAACAGAACAAAACATGATCAGTATGCTGTAATATATCAATAGACATTCATTAGTGCCAACATACACATTTTGACATTATTATGATTATTCACATTATATTACAATCATAAATACATCATCAGAAATGGTTGAATGTATCGAACATTAGTTTCATTCCTGAAAATTGTGATTAGGGTAATGAAACAATCACAACCACTGAGGGTCGTCTTGCTTATTGTACAGTTATAAAACTAATGCACAAGGGACGTCATGCTGTACAGTAGAAGAACATACTCTAACTCCAAGATAAAGTGAATACGACTTTGCAGTGGTATACACAGAGTGACAGAAAAAGTGAGAGAGACTGGTAAAGCAGAAAACAAGAGAGAAAGAGACATTAAGAAGGCAATAAAGTCTATTCTACACTCTACAGCCCCACATGCCTATCTCCCTTAGATAACCCTAGTGTCGTACTTTTCCAGGAATGTAGTTACGGTCAATGCTTTCCTCTTGGAGAAACATGTGAAGACAGCGCTCATTCTGGGCCAAGGGGTGACCTGCAATTCTACAGAAACATGCACACAAAGACATACAGACACAATTCGCTCACTGTGAATTTTAAATGCTATTCATGAAGGTAGGTGAAATTCAATTGTGGATTAGCTAGCTGGCATGGTGCTGCTTTCTCAGACACAGATTAGGTTAAGCCTTGTGTAGGGCTAGACATTTCTGGCCATGTGTGACTCATACTGAATATATACACATATTTGGTAGCTAGAAAACAGAATATGTAGTGTGGATAGCAAAACAAACAAGCACGATAAGAGCTCTGACATGCTTTACCCATCCCACAAGGCTCAGTCAGTGACAGTGAAATACTGAACTATTCTTCTCTTGTAGTAATGTATTTTTAATTCTTAGTTGCTGTAGTGGCCGACCTGTTAATAAACTGCTCCAGGCCCAATCGCCGCTCCTCAATGAAAGACTCCTCAAAAAGGCCTTCGTCTCCGCGGAATGGCAACTGTCTCTTGAGGGCTTTGCCCGGCAGAGGTGGTACTACAATCTGAAGATTTCAAGGGTCAACACAAATAGTGAAAATGAAGAAACATGCACGCTGTAATCTACATCACCACCTTCACTGCACACAAAAAAATTTAACTGCAAATAGCTAATTTGAGCTCCAGTTCTGTGGCACAATTAATGATCACAGCAGAACATTTATTTTCATCATTTAATATAATAACATTGAAAACTAAAATGTAGCCTTATAATTTGTGACAAACTAGGTAGAGATGTTTTTCACCTAAAAATCAACTGTTGCACCTATGATATCGTAATAATTAGTTTGCACATTAGCTTCCATTGCCTGTTTGAATATTAGCCTGAAGAATGCCTTGACTGCTCACTCACCTTACTGTCTCTTTCCAACTCATTCTTTAACCACTCAAAGTCACTGTATCTTCTTCTCACACAGGAATCCTTCAGTTTGAAAATGGGGAGATTTGTCTACATACAGAGAAAAGAAAAAATACAAAAACAAAACAACCCCTGAGTCATTCTACATTTAAATTACTTAACCGTGATTACTTTTGGAAGCACATTGTACAGATATTACAGGTATTGACAATACCATCTAGATCTTGGCTTTGCACAAATTAGTGGGTAGAAGAGAGGTCTGAGGTTTGGTTGTGTAGTCAGTTTGTAGTCAATATTTAATTTTACTATTATGTTAAAAGCAGCAAATGGGGTAGCACATTTCCATTCATCACCTCTCAACTGTACTTTCATTATTATTGAAAGTAAATTATGTATGGGTTCTAAAGAAAAGAGAAGTAAATAAAATTAGAACTGACTGTGCACACTAAGCACTGTTGATTCATACATTTTTCTGGAAGACATACTCATTCTGCAAAAAGCACTGTTGATTCATACATTTATCTGGAAGAGATACTCATATTGCAAAAAACACAAGATGTTTTATTTGCCACGTACATAGTAACACAGTGTACAACACGTGGTGAAATGTGTCTTAATCATACTGAGACGTCACTTAATGCTGACCTGTTAACGAGGGAAGACTACCAGTGTGCTCTTAAGTGGTGTAACAGACATGTAACACCTTAATTGAATCCATCAGTGTTTTGGATATATAAAGGGTAATCCCTTTGCTTCACGTTCCCATGGTTCACTGCTGTAGATGCTCTGCAGAAAGCGAGTGGGATGCAAAAAAACCCAAAGATTTTCCAGTGAGGTTAATTACACTGTTCTGACTTTGTTTGGTTTTTGCCTATAATTGTGAAACCCCTGGCAAGAAACGTGTCCCACACAATAAATACACGTAGGGGTCTTTGTTGTTGTGATACAGAAAACGTACCGTTCTTTAGTTGGGTTACGATATATTACTAAGAGCTAAGTGCACATGTCGGCAGGGTCTGTACTCAACAAGTCTGCTAATTGCGAAATTACAACGTAAGCATCTGCTTCCTGAAAACGTCCTAAGTTGGGCGACTCAGTGATTTTTCTGAATTGCACACACTATAAGGACGAACTCTGCTAGACGAGCAGTTTTATCATTTTACTGCTGCTATAACCACTAACGACATTATGATTAGCCGCACTACTCAACAATAACATTAGACAGAAACTAAACTTAATGTTAGCAACAAACTGTATCTAGACACATTATATTTCCACAAAATACAAGTGATACAAATATTGATACTAATATGGTTTAATGTTATCTGTGTCGCTGTTAACTAACGTTTGCGTTTGATTAGACGTCAAGATGTTACCGTTAGCTAATCGCTAGCCTTTAAATTGGACCATCGAACAACGTGAACTGTTACAGCGTAAAATTGTGTTTTTTTTCACCGTGCATGCTGAAAGACGTCTACAGGTTCACGAAACTTCTACATGTCTGCCCTGCTTACATCAAGCAACGCCTGGCTAATGCACAAGGAAGGCCGCGGACTATCCCCAGCCCTCGAGTTTAACTGGGGTGCCATATTTAGCCACTCCCGGCGCCTAACGCAACTTCGCGGCCCGGTCCCAGGGATGACATGAGCGCAGCGGCTAAACGTGCTAATGCTAGCAACAACAGTGTAACATTAATTACCAGTTAGCTCAGCGCAGTGAAGCTAATGACATAGCAAGGTGTTTGTGGTTCCATCACTCACCCGCATGCGAACTTCGTAAGTTGTATAACGATTCCGACCTACACCGACGATTTGTGGATCATAAACGTCTATTTCCAAAAAATTGCTGGGGGGACCGTAAGCATCCGTCAGGTCCTGGGGCTTGGAATTCAACCGGCGAGTGTCGGCCACCGCAGGTTCTGTCATTTTGTCGGGCTCTGATTTGTGGACGACCGACGGCAAATGGGCGTCAAACAGCTAAATGCAGAGTAAAATCTTAAATCTCCTCTGAAGACATCAATTTTAGCGATAGCTGATCGGTTCAGCTAGGGAAGTAGTTGAGTTGTAGCTATCGCCGTGTTCTTGCGGGGGCCAGCCGCCCTGCGCCCTACCCTTCTTGAATCTGAAAAATGCGTTGACTCAGTTCCGTGCTGTGCGGGACACTCCGCACTCCCTCTAACGGACACGGAGATAACTGGACAGCCAGGCTGAAATCTGTTTTTCTGTGGTTGTACAATTCATGATGCAGACTGGCTGACCTACTGACAGACACACACACATATATATATATATATATATATATATATATATATATATAGAGAGAGAGAGATATCTAACGTATCATACACTGCATGAGGTTTAACACCACAGACTATGTTTCAATCAGTACTGTTTCTACACAGGTGATGATGGTGAAAAAGTTCATACTGAACCAGGTATCATGGGTTTGCAGCTCTTTACAAACCGGAGTACTTGTCAGGTCTGTTCATTTTACTGACAGATGATTTTCAAACGCTTCAACTCATCTGGATAAGTGGAACAGTCTGAAACAGTTTGACCTCTGCCTTGTAGCTGCAAATTCAATTAGTGCTGGTGTCCAGTAGTGTCAGTAGGCGAGCACGGCGATTCTATCAAAGAGCTGTCACACAGAGAATATGCAGCAAAAATGTTTTCTGCCATTTATAAGCTTCAAAATAATTCTTTTTATACATTTTTAAAAGGTTTTTTGCAGTCTCTGGCTTGTGTTGGGTTTATAGAGAAATGGTTGCTAAGATGTTGTGTTGTGAAGTTAAGAAGACGCAGCACATCAGTTCATCATATGTCAAGATTTCAGAAATCTTGAGTTTTAGAAAACTTATGAGGCATTGGCAACACGGTCAAGAAAAAAGGGTGACGCCGTTTTCTTGGCTCTATCCAGGGTGCTCAACAACATCACTATAGTTAGAAAAAGCTACTTAACACAAGCATGTGCTTCCAGATGTCTGCAGCCCCCATACCTTACGTCTATGTTTGTTTTAGGATGTCTATTTTTCTTTTACATTATATATTTTTTAATAATGGTGGTGTATGGGTCGATGAGTTTTGGTTTTTGAGATTCTCTGACTGCTTCACTGTGTATTTTAATTTAATAATAATAGCTAAATTTATAAGTTTTTATTTCAAGTTAAGTGCCTACCTGTGCTCATGGATGGATATGGAGATATCATTAAAAATTGTATTATAATTGCTACAATTTTAGAGGGGTTTAGGAAGATTTTAGGGTGCTGACAGCTCCCCTATAACGATGTCAATGAGTCAGTGTCAGATGCAGAGCAGACGCAGATTATGACTTGGTGCCCCATAATCAATTGCCTATAATTGCACCACCATCCTCATGCACACGAGCACACAGTCAAATATGTAGCTGCAGTGGAGAAGAAACGTGTCTTGGATAGCTGCTCAACTGCTCAATAAAAATGCTCTTACACAATCAAGTCCAGGATTTAAGACCTGTTATACCAGATAATAATAATAATAATAATAATAAAGTTTATTTATAGAGCGGTTTTCAAAACTTACATTACAAAGTGCTTTACATTTAGAAATAAACAATATACAATATACAATATACAATATGTATGTGTAGCAACACATAAATGCACATGAATAAATAAATAAAAGTACATAGATGT
>JAUMTR010000006.1:14460912-14477350 GCA_032270685.1 Microctenopoma stevenorrisi
AACCAGTAACGCTATATGATTGTTGTTTGATAAAGTGCCACCAGAAGACCAAATAAAATGCAAAATGATTATTTGTCTTGACCAATCATATATTATGCCTAATCAGTGTATAGTCAGCAGCAATCTTTTACAATAGTATTTTAGGATCTTTCTTTGGCAACCTTAAAGCCCAGCGCTCTTAAATGTACCAGTATTTCAAAGCCGAAGAAGTTGAATAACTGTTACATTTGTGACATTTACTTTTATTTTTCACATATAGTTGAAAATGTGTATTTCAGATAACACTTTTTTACAGAGGCAGTTTTGTTAAGGCCAATGTTAATAATTACAAACCTGCTGTAGAACGTGTAGTTGACCTCTGGAGTCTTATGCTGATCCCAGGAACAGTCAATGTATTTCAGATGCACCACTAAACACTCCACATCAACCGTTTCTTCATGGGAAACAATGAAGTGGTCAAAAGACGTGTTGTGTATAAACCAACATAAATGGCGCTAAACTAATAGCTGTCCACATACGCAGACATACCCAATGAGGAAATGGTAACACAGTGACGTTTAGGGGAATTTAGGCTTGGTTGAGGAAGTATGGCTCAATCTTAAAACAACAATTTATACCATTTTATAATACAAATTATTGATTATTTACAATATTATTGCATAATTACATTTCAGGTGAGTTGTTCACTGTGTCACTTAAATATGGATTTATGTTGACATAAATAAAAGTAAAATAAAATATAGTTAAAATCACTCAAATTATGTACATAGTAAAAGTTTTAGTTTATTATGGATTAGGATCTAATGTTATGGAAAAAATATATAACCAAAATGTTTCTCAGAATAGAAATGAAATTAAAAACAGGCTGATTAGATCACCCTAAAGAAAAATCGCCAGCTTGTCAAACACATCCAAAAAAAGCTTGAATCTGTTATTATTATTGTTTTTAATACAATGTTGTAAAATTTATTCTTCAAATGTTCTTACCGGGTGGCTCTTTGGCAAACACATGTCGAGTCACAAAGAGAAGCAGAAGCAGCCTCATTGCCATCGTGGCACAAAGAAACAGGACGTTAGCATTAGCGCAGGTCTGCCTCTTCATGTGAGTATCGATGTGTCGCTCCTTTCATTTATGGGTTTGTTGCTCCTGACTTGACTCTGTGGGTTTTGTTTCCTGTCAGCAGTAAGTCAAGATTAGGCTATAGATCAAGATGTCTTCAGTCTAAATTTTCTAAAATGTTTTTAAAAAATGTTCTTGCTTAAAGACAAAAGTACAAATAAAAATGTTCAATCTTTTTAGTAATGGTTTTTTTGTAAGTAAGCAAATTTAGAGTAATGTGCAGTAATGCAGATGCTCTTCTATACACCTTTCCCTTATATCTGTTTTAGTGCACTTTGTTAGAGAACCTGAACAGAATCTGTTCTTCCTGAAAACAAACTGAAACGAGGACTCGTCTTACCACAGAGCATGTTTCTACGTTTCTCCCAACATGAGCATGTGTGTAAATAACATTGTTTCTGCACAGTATTAAATTTTCACTGTGTTATAGTTTTGTCTGGACACAGCAGGACAAATCCTTTTATGATACCCACCAGTTATAAACTTTTCATTCTTATTTAGCCTCTGGCCCAATTCATTTGTTGCAGTCATGTTACAGGCTTAGAGCGTTAACTGAAGTTATACTCCTATTGTACATATACCAACTGATAAATCTTATTTCCTCTGGAACCACAATATTGTGGTAATTAACAATATATCAAATGTATTGTGGATCCATATGGTTTCATTTATTAAGACCCGTGACTCAGAAAAGAGAAACAAACAAACAAAAAAATAGAAGCATGCTCTGGAGGATCAACAGAGGAGGCATCCTTGTTCTTGGATGGACATTTAAAATCCAAGAACTTTAGCTTTGTTAATCCCAGAGGGAATTTGTTTTGGTTGAGCTGACACCAGGAAAATAACCAGGTGAAGACCAACACAAATACAAAATAAAACACATAAAACTCAATAAGAGCAAAGAATATAGAAGGTGCAATGCAATACGCACATCTGTTTTTTTCTTTTATTTGAGTTTTAATGTTAGGTGCTTTTTGTCAAATTGAACAAAACAAAAATATTTAAAAATAATACCAGTTATCTGGACATATAACTGAGCAGTATACAGTTAGAACTATTGTATACTTATTGCGTGTCAGAAAAGTCATGTGCTATCTGATATGTTGGTGTGTACGCTGCTCCAAAGTAGTTTGTGGGTTTTTGTTTCCTGTTAGAGGAAACTGTTTCAAAAATAAAGATTGACAAGCTATACCCTCTGCAGCAGGACGTTTTATATAAGTGCTGTGGTAACCATGCAAAGTCAAAATAGTTAGGTCATCATAACTTGATAATTATAGACGGACAACAGTTTTTTTACTATTTTAGTAAACTGTATTACATGCAATAGAATTATACGGAGAACTCATCAGTGCAATATTTGTGAGACAGTTTCACTGTTTGTATCTTCTTAGGTATAATTAGCCCATTAGTTGAACTAAAATGCTTATTTGCTGGCTTCCTGTTTAGTTAATTTAACTTATTTTGAGTGTATTTTGGATGTTTGGTGAGCCAAGAGGAGTGGAAATTAGAACAAAGCACATTAAATAAAATAACTCATACGACGAGTTCTACACACGACAAAATGCAGACATGAGGCCTTTCTTTTAAATAGCATACATGTATGAAGTTTTTGCTTGAACTGGCAAAATTGTCTTTGCCAAAACGTTGATTAAGATCACAAGTGTGTAATATGTTCCAAAACATAACAAAATACAAGTGTCATTTCACAAACTACCAGTATATTCAGTATATTATAATTAATAAAGACTAAGCACTCAACTCCCATATCAATGACATTTAAGATGGCATTTGAGCTCTGACGCCACAGTCGACAATCAGTTCATCTTAGCTGAGAGCTTATTTCCAGTGAACTGAGCAGGGGTTTTTTCTGTGTGTGTGCACATTACTGTGGTTTTATGTTTTTACTATTTTGTGTACAGAAAATTATGACACATTTCTACCTACATCTGAGTTGTACTGTGTCTATGAATTCACACAGTCACAGACACAGACATCTAAATATTTTCAACTACAATCTTCACCTGATAAGAAAAAAAAACAAAATTAAAATATTTACAAACAAAAACTGCATCAAAAACATGTTTTCTAGCATGTAAGATTATTTTATTGGCATTTTCTCGTGTCTCGTCTCTTTTCTCGATCCATAAGTACTTACCATCATAATTATCATATATACTCCTATTTCTAACTCAGTCCTTAACATTTAACTTTGTATTTTCATTTGCTTTATAGTTGCACATTCTTGGCTGGGATCATGACACTGCAAACCTTAACTTTTAAATATGATGATGCTGTTTTAATACTTATGTTAAACGTGCATACATTGTCATTACTGCACTCAAAATGATCTGTTTACAATATGATTCAATAATGTATTTTAAAGGTTTAATTAGTGGAGCGAGTCTTCCCCACTTAAGGAAGGGAAATTTAAATGCAAACTTTTTAAATATACTTAAGTCTTTCTTACTTAGTTAACCTTTTTTTATAATGATAGTTCAAAGTTATGCCATTTATTGTTAGTGGATTTTATTGTGCAATCTTGTGTTGCATAACACAAACTTTTAATCCAGTGAGGTGACTAGAATTGAAAGACAATGGGGGCTTCATTTATTTTATTATGTCATTTACAGCAGTTGTGCTATATTTATATATATTTTACAGTCTGTCCTGAGACAGTCTACAAACAATTATTGCAGCAGCATTATGTAGCACTGATGTTCTGTCAAAATACACAAAGAAAGATAGACAGCTGCAGTTGAACGTAGTCTAAATTAGTGATAAAATACCCAACAACATTACGTTTTCTTTCTTAAGATACATGTTTACATGTTTTTTATCAGTTACCATTATTGCACATGGTTTTTTAATGATCAGTTGAATTGTTAAATATGAATTAGCAGACATAACATGCCTTCTCTTTATTTTTCTCTTTTGTGTGTGTGTGTGTGTGTGTGTGTGTGTGTGTGTGTGGTGGTGGTGGGGGGGGGGGTGATTATTTGCGGGGGGGCGGCCTGTGACGTATACGCTTTAAAGATCGTGAAATGCCGCTGGTCATGATTGTGTCTTTTATTTTGAAAAAACCCGGAAGTTCCAGTGTTTTGATAGAAGAAGCTGTCATTTGCTCTCTTCTCTAAAGCAGTAGAGAACCATATCAGTAAAACGACAAATGTAACGGTTTCACAGAAAGGTACAATGGGGTTGACAAGGAAATGCATTTTTAGTGTCAATCTATCGAAGTCACTCCTTTCTTTGCCTCTTCTGTTGACATTTTTGTTCGCCGGGAGCCGAGGCGAGAGCAACGCGATGGACAACGCAGCAACTGAGATGATGGCTGAAGAAAGCCACCGACAGGACAGTGCCAACCTACTCATATTCATAATGCTCCTGACACTCACAATTTTAACGATATGGTTGTTCAAACACCAGCGATTTAGGTTCCTGCACGAAACGGGCCTCGCTATGATCTATGGTAAGACCTCTCACGTCAGTTGGGTTAGCTTAGCTTAATGCTAGCTGGCTATGGTTCATTAACCAGAAATGAGGGAGGGAACATGAGGGAGACTGTGGATATATCGGATTAGATATATCAGTGTACAGGTGCTGGAGGTTTTTCTTAAAGGAGTCGTATTTAACCAGTATTATTTATACTATATTCAGTCTGTTGTTGAACTGGATATACAGTAATACTGGAAACAACATACAATAAAGCTATAACTATTGATGAATCTTTTCTTTTGTGATATTTAAGCTCACCCCTTTCAGGTTAATTTATTCATCCATTTTTCTTACTGCTTGTCCTCATAAGGGTTGCCAGGGGTTGCTGGAGCCTAACCCAGCTATCATCGGACGAGAGGCGGGGTAAACCCCAGGTCACCAGTCCATCGCAGGGCTGGCACATAAAGACGCACACTAACATTCACATCTATGTACAATTTACAGTCACCAATAAACCTAAGAGGGTGGGAGGAATCCAGAGCACCCAGAGAAGTCCTATGCAGACACAGGAAGAACATGCAACCTCCACACAGACGGCCTACTGCACACAGGATGTTTAGTGTTTTGCCTTAATTCTCCACCTCTTCCTGTCTGCAGGTCTGTTGGTGGGTGTGATCCTGCGATTTGGGGTCCATGTGCCCCAGAGCATGAGTGACGTGATGCTCAGCTGTGCAGTCAACGCCAGCCCTGCTACTCTGCTGGTCAACGTCAGCGGCCGCTTCTATGAGTACACTCTGAAGGGTGAAGTCAGCCAGGTCAAAGGTCACCAAGTGCAGGATGATGAGATGCTGAGAAAGGCAAGGAGATGAATAGATGGAGCATTTAAAATGATCCACTGTTAGATGGGCATTGCAGCGATTTATGTTGCTGACTGGTTAAGTTTGCTAAAGTGCTTTTATAATCCTGCAACTCAAAACATTTTTTTGCTTGTTGTGAAAAAAAGATGACGTATACATATGGCTTGAAAGATGACTGTTGTCTGTTGATATATCTATTGACGGAGTTAGTTGCTTAACTGTCCTGAGGCTTTGGCCCTGCTTTGGAAATGTAAATCACAATACTAGTTATTGGACTAAAAAGTTTCCTTGAGACCACCACTGTACACTGTACACGGGGTAAAAAAGTTGTTTTACAGGTTCGTATGCACCAGCAGATAATAAACTATGCTATTTAGAACGATGGAAAACCTACTGCATGTGTAACTGTCTTTGCCACTGTCTTCAGGTGACCTTTGACCCAGAAGTGTTTTTCAACATTTTGCTGCCTCCAATCATCTTCCACGCTGGTTATTGCTTGAAAAGGGTAAGAGAATTACAGGGATTTATGCAAATGAATTATCCAATGCAAATATAGATTCATAAATGAATATAGATTTTATGCTTATTTTTTATACAATTTAGTTACTATGCAGTATAATAATGTACACATATTTTGCTTGTGATTGTTCATATATATATAAATATATATATATTTTTGTCTTGTGTCAGAGACACTTTTTCAGAAACATTGGATCCATCCTGGCGTATGCTTTCATAGGAACAGTCATATCTTGCTTTATTATTGGGTAAGTAATTTAGTCATCTCTGACATAACATCAGTAGTGATGTTTTATCTTTCATACACTGCAAAAGGCTTTGACCCTAATGACTTGTACATGTCTGTGTTTACTCCTAGGTTGATCATGTATGGTTTTGTGTCATTCATGAAGCTTGTTGGCCAGCTGGGTGGAGATTTTTACTTCACTGACTGCCTCTTCTTTGGGGCCATTATTTCAGCAACAGACCCAGGTAGATCATGTCATGGTATTCATAAAAACACTTTAACACAGAGGCAGCTTGGCACTATATCTTTCTGCTTATTGTTGTCTGTGCTCCTGTTTTTCTCTTCTCTGTGTCTTAGTGACAGTGCTGGCTATCTTTAATGAGCTAAAGGTAGATGTGGACCTGTATGCATTACTCTTTGGGGAGAGTGTCCTCAACGATGCTGTGGCCATTGTCCTCTCTTCGTAAGCATTAATCACATACTCATATATGCACACATAGCAATGGTATTTCACTAAAGCAACAGTAGTTCTACACAAAAAACAGGTTTACTTTATTTTATAATCTATTAAGATGTACATTTTAAGCTTTTAGCTGCTGTAATCATTCCTCGTGTACACATTCCTTGTTTCCAAAAGGATGTATGGAGGTACAAAATACAGTGAATTTCCCTCTTCTGTGGATAAATAGTGTAACTTTGGAAGATATCTGCTGTCTGACTCTGAGTGTTGAAGCCTTATACTGGTTTCATTAAGGACAGTTGACCGCTTAAATTATGAATGCATGGAAGAGATACTTTTGTGGGCAGTATGGACAGGAGGAATAATTACAGTGTCCAATAACTCTTTGAGATGTGTACAGGAACATGTGATGTGTGTTTGTTTTGTATACTACATATGAATGGTCCCTATGTTACTGACATCAGTCCCTGTCATTTCACTGCTTGCCTTCCTAACTCATCTGTGTCATTCAACGCCTGCCCATACGTACGTATGCAGTGTTCTCCTGCAGTTCGAGAAACAGGTTAGGGAGGGGGCTGGAGCTGTGCACTCCTCAGGAAATGATGGAGTCTGGCCTGAGGGGACAGAGGAATGGCAGGGAGGAAACCAGACACTAACCCCCCCTAATGGGTGGGTGGGTGGAAGGGTTGGTGGGCTTTTTGTGTGGATGCATTGGCGGAATTGTGGTGTTTGAACCTGATCGTCTCAGCCTTGAACCATTAATTAGGATGATTACTTCCCTGCTCAAAGCTGGATTCCTGCACTGAAGCCCTTTTAAAAGCCATTCATTTCCTGCATCATTTTCAGTTTTGTCCAAGTCTTATTGACCCTAAAAATTAGAAATTTTAATCAATTCAAGTTTTGGTAATGTAGGTGTGTAAAAGTTTTAATACCACCAAATGTTTGTGCTGGTGATTTGCTCTGTTTGTCTTGAGTTACTTTGTAGTGCCTGAATTAGGTTTTGCAGTACTTGTTAGTACTCTTACTGGATATCAACCTAAAAGAGTTGAGGAATCCAAATCAAATTAAGCATGTAAGATCCTACATTTCTCCCTTTTTATGACTGTAAAACCCAACTCCAGTTCATGTGTTCTACACCTTTGTTACAGGCTCTAAAGGGTAATCCTCTAAAAATCTGAACTGGATTTGGATTGTTGCAGATTTCATTTAATGCCTGAGCACATCTTGAAACACCTCACTGTTTGAGAACCTTTTCTAGTTCCCCTGCCTGGATTTTCAGTGTTTTGTTTCCTTTTTTCATGTAATTGTCTTTATTTCAGTTCCATTGTAGCGTACCAGCCTGCAGGAGACAACAGCCACAGCTTTGAGGCCATGGCCATGTTGAAATCCTTTGGCATCTTTCTGGGTGTTTTCAGTGGATCCTTGGCTCTTGGAGTGGCCACTGGCGTCATGACTGCTCTCATATCCTTTCACCTCTTTTTCTACCATTACATAATGTACATTTCTATTCACAGTTAGGCATAAACAGAAACAGAACACTACCACTGCACCTAAAAACTACAGCTGTTCAGTTAAATCAGCTCTGACTCATATTAATTAGAAACGTGCGAAAAGTGACATAACAAAAATTAAAGCATTATCTCATCTTATGTAGACGACACATTGGATTAGAAATTTCATTCACCTCTCTACTTGTGTGTGGTTTTGTCACTTGTGGGGGCTGCAGGTGTGGATGTGCCAGCTTCTGTTTTACTCCTTGACCTTACATTTTTTTATTACGTGACCAAATTCACCAAGCTGAGAGACTTCCCTTTGCTGGAGACAGCTTTGTTTTTCCTCATGTCCTGGAGCACATTCCTGTTGGCTGAAGCCTGCGGGTTTACAGGTACACCTGCACCTACGACTCATGCAAGTTAAACAATGTAGTGACTGGCATCTGATTTAGTTTAGGTGTTAGAACCTTGACAAAAGTACAGGCTTCCTCTGTAGCTGGTCATTTAATTTCTGTTCGGTTTTGCTTAATTGCTAATATCTGTAGGGTTTCTTAGTAGGAAGTTTCAAACTAAAAAGGATGTTATTGCGTGAATCATTCATATCTGAGTACATTGAGTTATCATTATCAGTCTACATTAGTATTCTCAGAACTGTGACAATAGTGGGACACATGTACAACTAACTATACTGGTTCACCATAGTTTTTTGTTTTCAGAGGTATGTATGATGGAAGTACGATTCATTGTACGTTGAGTGACGCTGAGGTGAGATTTGAATTTGTATCTGCTTTTTCACAGGTGTTGTAGCTGTGCTGTTCTGTGGTATCACTCAGGCTCACTACACCTACAACAATCTCTCCCCTGAATCTCAGGACAGAACCAAACAGGTGAAAAGCAATTTCAGGCCTACAGCCTTTAATCATTACTTTATTATATGTAATTGCATATAAGGACAATACTTGTACTAATGCTTAGCTTATTCTATTATTGCAGTTTATGTGCAAAGGTGCAGTAGCTTGAAAGACACCACTCAGAATAGAAGAAGTTATGACACAGCCTGCTGTGGAACAAATAGCTCTGTGTCACCTTTGTCAAAACTGCTATTTCCTAAAATTACAAGCTGGTGGAAGCATAAGTAGGCTTTATCGCATTGAGTGCAGTCTCATAATATATCACTACTTGAAAGGGCAATACAGCACAGTGTTGCAGGTGGCTTAGGTAGGATCCAACCAAAAAAAAAACATGTGGTCCGCTGTGAGTGTGAGAAAAAACCAAAATATACTTTGTGTCTATATTTCAGATCATTCCAACATGTCAGCGAGTGACAGTTTGGGCATGCATCGGTTGTACATGCTCCTTATAGTGTAGTTGTCAGTTTACAAGTCTCCACACAATATTTCACATGCAAAGTGACAATGCAGTTTGAGTTTCTTTCAGTTCCAGTTTCTGTCCTGTTATTTATAGTGTGTATTGTCTGTGTCTTTCCCATCAGTTGTTTGAGCTACTACACTTCCTGGCAGAGAACTTTATCTTCTCCTACATGGGGCTCACCCTCTTCTCCTTCCAGTCACATGTTTTCAACCCTTTGTTCATCATTGGAGCCTTTGTATCCTACAACCTGTCCTGCACCACACAAACAAGTCAAGGCTTCCAAAGACGCTCCTTTAAGCTAGTTAATGTTGCTGTTTTCTTTACTTGCAGAAAGTCTGTGTTACCGTAACATGTTCTCTTGCAGAAGAGAATCAGTTACAAACTTAGTTAATCAGAGAGCACTAGAATATTAGAACAAGCAGAATGAAACTGACAGCACATTTAAAGAAAAAAAACAAGTTTCAGTTTTCAAATCACCTACCCACGATCAGTTTCCTGCCTGTGCTGTGTTATATATTTCGCTCGGCTATCTCCTTAACCTGCTGCATGTTATAGATTGCAGTGTTTCTGGGAAGGGCAGCAAATATTTACCCATTGTCTTTTCTACTAAACTTGGGCCGCAAGAACAAGATCGGAGCAAATCTCCAGCATGTCATGATGTTCGCAGGTATGTTAATTAGTTGGAAAAATAAAGATGAGAAATGCTTGAGGTTTATAATGCTGCTAAAAAGCTTGATTGTCTGTCTCACAGCGCTTCTTCTATAGAATACTAAATTAAGAGACTGAATACAATTTTTAATATAGTTACACTTTTTAATAAATGTACAATAATGACTAAAACGTGTTTTTATTTTAACATTGTTAAAAGAAGAAGAAAGTCCAGTTTGCATTACTCAGCTTCTAGACTCAATATGGTAGCCCAAAACTACTTATTACCAGAAGCAAATGGTGAAAGGATTTCAATGCTTTCTGGAGCTACTGAACATGAAACAGTGAAAAGTGCCACACTCTAGCTGCCTGCCACACAACCCTGACTTTGATCTTTTCCAGGACTGCGTGGGGCGATGGCCTTTGCTCTTTCTATTCGAGATACAGAGACTTACGCCCGTCAGATGATGTTCTCAACTACCCTCCTAATTGTCTTCTTCACTGTCTGGATCTGCGGAGGGGGCACCACACCCATGCTATCCTTCATGAGTATACCGTAAGCCTGTGCATCCTTTTGTATATTTCTATCTCTGTGTCATATTTCAGCCCATGTAGTGAATGTGTTTTTCTGTCAAAATCACCATTGCTGCCCTTTCTGTTTCAGAGTGGGTGTGGACTCTGATCAAGAAAACTCCGTAAGTAAAGAGTTTAAAGCCTCCGAAACATAAAATAATAAACAAATAAACGTGAAATAATGGTACATTGTTTGGTTAACAGAGTTCAGCTGTGTTGGGTGGGACACAGTGGAGAAACACCAAACACGAGAGTGCCTGGCCCTTCAGGATCTGGTATAACTTCGACCACAAGTATCCTACAAGCAGTGAATTATGTGATTGAAATCTTCAAAGTTCAGCCTCGAACACTAGGGGGTGCTCTTTACAAACTTCAAGAAATAGTGTGTTATATTTCACAGAGGTGCATTTTTATCTAAAAATTGTAAAATATAGACCAATCGCTCTCAAAATGTGTTGGTGTTTTAAAACTTCAGATAAAAGTTGAAAGTCTTAATAAATCAGAATTATTCCATCCAAACTCAATTGCTGCCTTATGAGGTATTTTATCAAGAGTAATTGTGTTTAAATTTAGTCCTTGACAGAAGCTTGTTTCCCAGCTACCTGAAACCCCTCCTGACCCACAGTGGACCTCCTCTCACTGCTACAATGCCTTCTTGTTGTGGACCGCTGGCACGATGCCTCACCAGCCCACAGGCCTATGAGGTTTGGATGTAGAATGTTGTGACTTGTTTAGTTATATAAGAGATTTACAGAACCACTGTTGACGTTACCTCAAAATACACCAGTTTTACCACATTTAAAATGAACTAAAGATTTAGTCTAGCATTAGTCCATCTACCCAAGCACCAGTTTAGGTCTATCCATCCATCCATCAATCCATTATCTCGCTGAGGCAGCAGCCTAAGCAGGGAAGCACAGACCTTCCTCTCCCCGACCACCTCCTCTAGCTCCTCTGGGCGTTCCCAAGGCACCTGGGAGATGTAATCCCTCCAGCCTGTCCTGGGTCTGCCCCGTGTAGAGCTGACCAGGCTCTGTGCCTGTACGTTGGGGTTCTCCCCGTTGGACGAGAGGGTTGCTTCCTTGCGCCTTCAGGTTGGGGGGAAGACTCTGACTGTTAAGTTGTCTGCACTTGTGCCAAACAGCGGATGAGAGTACCCAACCTTCCTGGGGTCCCTGAAAGATGCGCTGTGAGGGGCTGCCTCGGGGGACTCCATTGTCCTGCTGGGAGACTTCAACGCTCACGTGGGCAATGACTGCCTCCCCAATCTAAACCCGAGTGATGTTCAGTTACTGGACTTCTGTGCTAGTCACGGATTGTCCAAACCGAACACCATGTTGAGCATAAGGGCGTCCATAAGTGTAACCGGCACCAGGACATCCGGGGTCGCAGTTCGATGATCGACTTTGTAGTTGTGTCATCAGATCTGCGGTCTTATGTCTTGGACACTCGGGTGAAGAGAGGGGCTGAGCTGTCAACTGATCACCACCTGGTGGTGAGTTGGATCAGATGGCCGGGGAAGCTGCCGGACAGACCGGGCAGGCCTAAACGTGTTGTGAGGGTCTGCTGGGAACGTCTGGCAGACGAACCTGTCAGAAGGATCTTCAACCACCACCTCCGGCAGAACTTTGAGTTTAGGAGTCAAAGGTCTTAAATGAGTTCGTGTTACACTTTTATTTAGAGCAGCCTCTTCTTTGCACTATTTTTTTTTCTTTCGTCCTCTTTGTCTTTACTTTACTTTACTTGGCAGACATTTTTTTGCTCTTGTCTTCAGCTCTTCATGTCCTTGTTTCCTTCATTTCACCTTTCGCCTCTCTGCCTACCAGAATGAAGGTCAGCTCCATGACGATGACTCTGACTTCATCCTAAACGACGCCAATGTGAGCTCTATGTATGCCGACGTCACCGTCAACACAGATGCGTCTGGATCCCACACCATCAACCACAAACGCACCTCCACCAACAGCACCGGGGGCGGCCCATCTGATGAAGGTATGGATCACGAGCTTGGCTTGGCTGACAGTGAAGTGGCAATCAGGGGCACCCGTTTGGTCCTGCCCATGGATGACCCAGTGGAGCCTCCAACCACTGTCACCCTGCCTCCACCCCCCTCTCCACCACACTCCGATCATCGCAGGCACAGATTGTGAGAAGGTTACACTGCCAGGATGCAGTTTGTCATGTTAATTAATAAAAAAGGAGATCTCACCGAAACGTTTTTAGTCCCATGCCCATCCCATCTCGCTTTAAACTCAGCAAAATTGAGTTGTGTTTGATTTAAGCCACCGTTTATATGGATTAACCCTGAGTGTTCATGCAGAACTTGTAAGGTACGATACTCTAAATCAAGAACACCTCAACCTTGTACATTACTTTAAATGTATGCAAAATAAACAACTTATCCACTATGAGGAGGCAAAAATGGGGATGTAGTATTTGCCGCTAAGTTTGTACTGCTGTGGCGATATGCCAGTGCTCGTCTGTTCCTTGCTAAAATCCCAAACTCCCTCTGGCTGTCCCTAAAACTGTTTTATATGCAGTTTATCCTTTTCTCTGTGGTGATGATGCTCCTAACAAAACGTCTTGTATCTGTCTGGCTTCCTGTGAGTATTTATAAGATGACATTCAGTATGTTACATTGAGGAACCAACCGACAAAACAAACCGTTAGAGACCAGGCAGTGGGCTTTAAACACAGCCCATGTATTTCACTGAATATAATTAAAAAAGCATCAGATTAATCAATAATAAAAATAATTGCTAGCTGCAGCCCTAAGGTAAAAATAATTAACTATTAGGTTAGAAATCAACAAAAGGAAGAACAGCTTCCCAACAGTGTCTTTACTTTACTTTACTTGGCAGACGCTTTTATCCGAACCTGCGACCCTCTACTTCCCAGTCCGATGTTTAAACCATTGAGCTACCAGTCCTGGAGCATCTCATCATCTTGAATCTTAGCACTGCTTCTTTCTTTTCTTACTGAGCAGTGTTTATTTATTTAACAAACACTGTATATTTATGTAATGATTTAGTTGATTTATTTATTGTTTTGCAGTGTGGCATTAGCCATTATCTTGTTGTTAAGAAGGCTGCTCGGTGGAGAAATGTTTCACTAAACTCCTGCGACTCTTCACAGCCAGGCTTCATTGCACAGTAGAGAGGGAGGTGGGTATTCATTCCAGGAGTATAGTGTTAGTATGTTAAAAAATATCTTCATCGTATACCGTAGCAAATGCTTCTACTTCATATTTGGAAACCCGAGCTTCCCAGTGTGTGTATTTTATGAGTGTGGGTGTGTGTGTGACTGACATGATAAACTGATATACTAATGTTTATTAGGGCTAATGTCTGTTTCTGTTTAAAAAAAACTGCCATGTCTTTGTGATGTTGTTTCATCAAAGATGACTGAGGGCTGGCTGAACTGTTTTGAATTCAAGTGCCTCTTCAGAAATTCATTTGAACTAATGTAGATTTGTACATATTTGATTTGCTAATGTGCAGTAACATTTGTTTTTCTAAGACTCCGAACTGTTCTACTGATGTTCAATGTTGTATTCAGAAAATAATTAGGCCATTAGGTGACTGCCTGCAATCTAATTGTTTTTATTGCCCAAGAGAGTGCAAACTAAAGTATTGTATATGATGGTAAAAGCACAAATATTCTGTAGAACATTTTGTGACCAGTGTACTTACAGAAAACATACTTTATCAAAAAGTATATATGATACTTTAATAATTAATGGCTAAAGACTCTAAAGACACTAATGCACAGCACAATGTCACCATTTCTTTACTGACGCAGGGTTTGTTTGGCATTGTTTCTGGTGATGAAGCCTGTGTGTTGTGTTATCAAATGAGATTTTTTTCAGTTTTTTTTCTGGTAAGTCCCATCTAACACTGCAAGACTGAATTTTATGACTGAGACAGAAATTATTTCCAAGTTAAAACTACAATTCTAAATGTGAAATGTTTGTTTTAAATGCATCGAGCTGCACGTGTTGTCCTTTTGATCTACTTAATATAATATTTTTGCATAATCATCCAGAGATATGGATATAAGGGGCTTTACTTTTTAATTTCTTTTAGTAAAGTAACCTTTGATATTAATTTCTTATTCTTATTATTTGAACCATCAACACATGTTATTAGACATTTGTTATTATGATCATTTTAAAGAAGCGGTTTTAATCTTAGAAAAGCAACAATGCCTAAAACTAAAACGTTTGAATATGTTTCTACTATTGGTAGAAACCCTTTCGGCTGACATTTGTATTTGTGAAAAGTACACCTGCAATAGGCCTATATAAGAATATTATTTCAATGTGAACTCAGATTTAATAGATTTTCTTTCTCTGTGTAGTCCTGAACTACTATTGTGTCTCGTTGGTCAGACATGTTATTAGCGTACTGGCTGTAAATAAAAACAACTCTTGAAATTTACTGGTTTGTTCTCGCCACAAAGTCACATCACACCCAATTTCTCTTTCTTTTTTTATCTACTTTTTCCTCATTATCTGAACTATGTATTCTTCATATGTTCCTTTTATACATAAATACACTTTTCTTTATTTGTTCATTGTCATAGAAAATCATAAATGAGCAACTATAAGGGCAACTTCGCATTTCAGTCTTTTATTTTGAAAGTAGTCACACTACCATTTCCAGCGTGTATTTGTTTTATTTTGAAACTAAGTTGATTAATTTCCGCTCTGAGCGTGGTTGTTTGCGGCCGATTTGACGCAGGCGCAGACCGCAGGATTTATAACGTGTGAGGGTCTCGTTAAAGTCCGGAGTTCAGCTGCCTCCATCCACCGCTGCAGACATCACAGTGACCCGGGTAAGCAGGCTGATGAAGTCCGCTCTTTATTATTGTCCACACTAACCCAACCTTCTGCTAAACCTGATTTCAGACAAATACCCACCAGTTCCTGGACGATAGTTTAGCTGCTTATACTTTAAATGTGCGGGATAAATCACGCCTGATGGGATTATTCTCTACTCTAACTTTAATCAGTGCGCTGTAAGATGTGGTGGGAGAAAGTGACAGGTCTCAGGGAGAAAACATTAGAGCTAATCATCTCTAAACATTATAACCCTTTAACGCATGTGCAGCATCGTGTAACTGCTCCTTCTCATCAAGTCTACATTTCACATACTCTACATTTTTAAAACAGCATTTAGATTCCCGATGAGGAAACTATTTTCTACAGTTTTCCGGGGCGTCGACTGACTGTATCTCTACGTGAGACCATGTGCGTGTGTGCTACAGTTACATGCTGACTTGTGGAAGCCGGGCTGCTCCTAAAATGTGTTTCCAGTTAGGAAGTCTCAGTTTTTTCGCCCAGTGATGGAACCAATGAGGCAAAAAAAAAAAAGCATCACAGAGGTCAATTAAAATTCCTGTACTGCTGTTTTTCATCATCCTGTGTGTGTGTGTGTGTTTAGATCCATGTATGCAACGGAAGTCATATGTATATATACATATATATATATATATAGCATTACGTATATTCGCCAAGTATGTTGCACATACAAGGAATTTGCTTCTGGTCGACAGTACAGACAGAAAACAAATAGATGAAAAACAATAAATTAAAGACAAATTATAACAAGACAGAAAGACAAGACAATGTGAGTGAGTGTGTGCTTGTGTGTGTGTATCAGTGCAGTGTGCTGAGTTGTGTGCAGTTTGTGTCCATATAGCAGCAGCAATCAGTTGTTCATTAGTGATATTGCC
>JAUMTR010000006.1:14477450-14487515 GCA_032270685.1 Microctenopoma stevenorrisi
GTGCTGATCTCTTTTGCGCTCTTTCTGTTATTAATATAGATGTGTGTATATATATATATATATATATATATATATATATATATAGTGGAGTAAAAGTAAAAAACAGATGAAAATGGACTCGCTCCAATGAAGTACCTCAAAATTTTACTTTACTACTTAAACTAAAATTATGTTGCATTTAAGAAACATTCTGAAAGTAGAAATTCTACACATACAGCTTCAGTGTCACATCAACCAATGATTGTTATTGTGCAGGCAGTTGTGAAGTAGATTCAGGATCCACATGTGTGTGACTGATTTAACTGCAAACCACACCCTGCAAACTTTTGGTGATTCACAAACCGATTCACGAACTCACAAGTTCATATGTCTGTCAAATTACCCACAAACAAGACTGTGAAAGTGCAAAGAGACATTTTGCAGTGAGAGATAAACATATCAGATGTTGTGAAATAATGCTGTCTTTAAATCAAAACTTTTAGATATAGATTAATTGTTTAGTTTAGTATGGAGCTGCTGCTATATTTAACAGTGACATTAAAGTGTACATTTTGGCTGCACCAGCACACAGTAAGGAAACCCATGTCTGACCTTCCCCTGCCTGACAGACACACAGCACAAGGCCATGGGGAATTTCGCCTCAAAGCCAGTGCTTGCCTGTTAAAGAAATTACCATGAGCTCAGCCCCATAAAATACGTCACAGGCTCATAAAACTTTATGCCATTTGTCTGACTTTATGTTATGAACTCCTTGTTGTGTTGAGCCTGCTGTGATTTTAACAGTACTGTAAATGGGACGCAGAAACTATGTGCTTTTCTTTTCATTGATCCCCAGTGGTAAACTCATATTTTTAGTAGTTATTTTTATAGAGGTTTTATTGGACTTCTGCAGCTTTAGCCCTTTGACAAGACAAACGTGAAATAAGCTTTCACTGAGAAACCTTGCTGTGTGTTATCTTATCTCTGACCTTCAGCCATTAAAACCTATTGTGGTGTGTTTGGGTGTGCAGACACTAATCAGGAGAGCATGTGGTCACCCAGAGGCGTCAGGCTGGTATTAGCTGATGGAAGACCATAGACTGGTTTATTGTGAAGGGCTGGGTGGACCGTACCAGAGCAGGGACAGAGAGGAGTCAAGTGATTTCAAGTTATGTTACCAGTTTGATTTCCAGAACTTACAGTACTATTGATATGAAGCAACAGCCAGAATATGTAAAAAAAAAAACCATAATTATATATAAGGTCATGCTGAACTTTTACGGTAATGACAGACCACTATGATGCCACATTCCTTTAGTTTGTCACCCTCAGCTGTCAGTGAATGTATGGTGCAATTAGCGTGTACATACATATATACATTTATGTTCAATATATTTACAGGTACAGTACTGTGCACTCTGCCTCTCCTCGTCAGAGTTTGCCCCAGTTTCTGACACCTTGACTTTTTTTGTAGCAACACACTACTTTCAGCAGTACAATACTGTTCAACTGATGCGCATGAGGGTATGGTACCACAGTGTGTTCCAACGCTGTCTTTATGCAGACAGATGGGGTTGTAAGTAATCCAGAAAAGTTGGAACACGTGGGAATTAGTAACACTAACTTTCAAGGTTTGATCAACCCCTATTGCTGCAGAACAGCTTTAAGTTGTTAACCCATTTTTGTATAATTCTGAAATGTATATTATTTTTGATGTTTTGGGTTACCATAACTTTTTACCATTTCAAGCTTCATTGGACTCGAACAACTTGAATTGGAAATAACTTTGTATTTGTGTATGTATTTCTCACTCACTTTATTAGAATACAACTAGAAAATATACACTAGAGTATAAAAAAGCACTATTGTTGGGTTTGATTTCTGGAGAGGAATCTGGAGGCTTTTGTTCTGGAGAAAACAAAAACAGGAGTGGAAGAGTTTCTTAATTGAGACACTGGAAGAATTCCAGTAGGGACCTGGCTCAACATCTGGCAGCTTCATCTGGATACTAAGTTGATCCCTCCATAGCCTGATAAAAACAGCAGCCAAAACAAACAAAAAAAACACGTTCTATGTTTGTAGTTGTTCTAATGTAAAAACTGATGTCATAGCACTACTTAAAAACTAAGAGTCCAGCAAACAGAAGAGCTTTGGTCAGTACTGTGTGATGAACGGTTAGAAACGGAGATTCATGAGAGGAGACTGGACCCAGACCGCTGAGGCAGCACTGAGGACTTAAATGTACTGTTGGACCTTCAGTTCTGTTCTGGTGCCAATGTGGAGAGGTCTCACGTACACATGCGCTTGGGGAAAGCGACTGATTGGTTGTACCGTGCCTCAACTAAAGGTTTCGGAGGTAATGAACCTGAGACTGGGAAGGGCAGCATGTGTACATAGCTTAAGACAAAGTGAGTCAGGTTGAGCGCAGCTGACCAGCAGCTTCTGGTAAAACAATCATCTCTGTCCTGTTGCAGCGAGACACGCTGCTTTTCTTCGACTTCACTCGACAGCGGAGATCTCGTTGGCTTTATTCCACCGTCTGGAATGTGGTTCACTGGAGCCAAATAAAACAATTAACTTTCTTTGTAGACTTATGTGGAGTACAAATGTTTAGCTGAGCTCAGTTCCAAATACTGTTGCGTGTCTAATGTAACAGTATGATTGGAGCCAGAGGTGGGAACGCTCAGTGCCAGGTTGTTGCAGTTGGGACATGATAGTGGTGACATTGTAAACTTTGTACAAGATACAATTTTTCTGTGTGTTAACAGTGGATCAGGTCTCCAGTTGAACATTAAATAATAGGAAGAAACTGTTAGTGAGTAGCTGGTGAAGCATTTAGTAGCCCAAGTTCCAGAGGGAGTTTCTGTCTTAGATTATAAAATCATCTTATAAATCCGTGTAAAAGCTCATATGCAGATAAAAATAACCAGCCAAGTAGTTTATTGACATTGTGCCTAATTTCCCTGACACACAGTATGAATTGTACGAGCTTGAAGGATTTTGTACGCGACTCCTGAAATCAACACAGTGACAGAATCACTCTGGGCCATAAGGTCAGGTCAGTTTCAATTTTATTCATATTAATAGTTTAAGCTGATAATCTATATCAACATTTATTTATATAGAACCAAGGTCGACCAAAGTGCTGAACAATTTTACAAGGATAAAACAAATCACATAAAATCTCACAACATTAACAGGCAAAAAGATAAAATAATAATAGGTTAATAATAATAATGAAGGCTTTAACTAAGGAGACATAAGGCAATTGAAAATAGGTGAGTTTTTAGTTTGACCTTAAAAAACTGTCTAGGGAAGCTGGAGACTGTTCCAGAGTTTAGGAGCTGCTACAGCAAAAGCTCGGTCGCCCTTTCTGACTCGGTTTGTTGGGGGAACCGCTAAAAGCAATTTATTAGTCGATCTAAGGTTTCCTGACGTGATATAGGGGCCTATAAGTTCTAAATTCTAAATATGTATCTATCAAAAACACAGACAGCAGAGCGTTTGAGCATCTCTAGCACATTTCTTTGGTTTTAAGGATTGTGGTTCTTGTCGTTTTGGCTCACTGTTCTCATCTCTGTTGCTTTCAACAGCAGAAACCGTTTTCATTAAAACTCTATTGCAGTCGTAGGAAACGTGGACAAAGCTGAGTGTCAGTTGAAAAGTCACCAGCTCAGATGTGGATTTTAGCTCAGGACCAGGATGAACATTAAGTGCATGTTTTGTACATTCACTGCTCCAACAATAATGTGTCTTTAAACCATCAGAATGTCCTATTAAGAGTCGTTTTCAGCCAGCTGCCAAGGCGAAGGCGAAACAGACGATTTTCAAAGGAAAGTACACTGAGCTCACACCTGCAGCACACACGGAGCGTAACATAAGCTCAGCCAGGGTTTGTGCTAACGTGAATCTGTAGGCAATAATGAGATGTTAATATAAGCACAGTTTGTAATAGCCAGTACTTAAAAGCGTTCACAGTGCCTGCGTGTGTGTGTGTGCGTGTGTGTGTGTGTGTGTGTGTAGCTGGACTGTGCCAACTTTAGGTTCTAATGGAGACTTCCTGTTCCTCAGTTTTCCACTGCATTCTTCAGTGATAAGCTCATGCCAACACACACACACACACACACACAGATGGCTGGTACACACAGACACTCTAAAATAACACACACAATTTCAGCTTATCTGATCATGTGTTGATTTCTTCACTCTCTGTTTTGAAGCGTTTTTCACATCTGCGTGATTTTGTCCTCCTGCACAGGACATGATGTCACCTCCCTGTGCTTCGTTCTTTTTTGTTTTAGTGTGTGAGAACGAAGAGAGAGAGAGACAAAGAGAGAGAGACAAAGAGAGAGAGAGAAAGGTGAAAGGGTTTGGAAGAAATCTCAAATTCAATCCCCAGCAGTTTTGAACTGTTTTAAAGTGGGCGGCTCCAAACTGCGAAGTCTGAATGGATCAGGCTGGTGATATGTTTCCTATTATCAACAAATACCAGGAAAAAACCAGACCCAACAATGCACTGGTCCTCATAACAAAGATTATGTGTGGGGGCCTAATCTGATACAGCAGACTCCTTATTGAGCTGCAGTGTTGCATGAGATGACATGCAACACTGCAAGTTTATTTTTAGTCAACCCTAAACACAGAACATTTTAACCATAACCATGTTATAAAAGTTATAAATGAACAGAAAAACAGTCCTTATCCATAATATAAAATGTCATAACCCTGTTGTCCCATAATGCGACTTGAACAGATTTATGTTCCTATCCTGGGATTAATATAAGAGCACACTCGGTTTTCCTTGGCTGCAGCGCTGCCCTCGGCCCTAGCTCAGGCTTCGGCTGCGCGGCGCAGCTTAATTTCACGTTTACCAGTTTCCATGGTGATAAAACAGAGTTTTGTACTGGCAGTTTGGAAAGGAGAAAAACCATGATTTATACGTGCTGTTGCGCAACGACAAAAATATTTGCTGCAAAACAAAAGTAAAGACATGCAGCGACACTGTTCTGAGAGTGGTCTGACGTCAGTGAAACCTGATTTACTTTTTCCCCCGACCTGTGTGGATTCTGGCTCTCTTCCTGCCAGCCATTGTTCCCATCGGTATATCTGCCACGTTTCTAGAGAAGCAAAAACAAGGAAAGAAAGTGATGCAATTCAGAGAAAAATATACGTAAATTCATATCAGTTTATTGAGAAGGTAACAGAGCGAGGAGACTGAAGGTCAGAACAGGTACAAACCAAATGACTGTTGCTTTTGGCAGGTTGGACAGGACGGATGAATAACCTCACCCAGTCAGCAAATAAACCAACTGCATGCTTTTCATTAATAGGTAATGAAGCGGGTCACTAAAGGGACGCGCCACATGAAGCCAGCCTAAGTTACAGCTTTACTGTCTGTCGGTGAGACAAGACCACAAGAGAAGTTATTTGATGGGCTTTATTAACAGAAGCACCTTTAACCTCGGCCACATCTGTCAAACAGCAGCCGCCGTGACTCTGGATACAGTGAAATGTGCCATTTTAGTTTCAGTTCAAATCCTTTACTTACCGTTTGTTGGGCTGTAAGCTACTGGAAAATGTCTAAATACTTTTCTGTTTTAATTACATCAACAAGCCAAGAGACGTTTAAGACCGATTTTCAGTTTCCACCATTGTCTCACTGGCAAAACATTTTGGGGCAATTTTGTTTCGCTGCCAGAGGAAACAGTTTAGAGCAAATTAGTTCAGCGTGTCTCAGAAAAACAACACAATAGAGAGAGAGAGAGAGAGAGAGAGAGAGAGAGATCCTGTCAATTAATTATGTCAGGAACATTTTAAACTACACTGGTTTTCCCCAGCAGCGTAAATCTACTGATTATCATCACAGAAAAATTCATATCAAGAACATTGCTCATGACTTTTGGCCAATTTGAGAGCCTTTATCAGGCCAGAGATATTGATAGCTGAATGCCACACCTGCTGTCTCCCTACCAGACTCAGGAGGTGGACAACAACATGATTCATAATATTATAATAAAAACTGCTTATTGGAAATGTCTTAGACTGAAAACTTTTATTATTAAGTTTTTTCAAAACTGCCTGTTTGATTGTTTAAACCCATGAAAACAATTATAAACTGTCTGTTTATAACAACAATGCTATTATGGCTTTGGACACACAGAATATTGTGTCAAAAAAGGCAAACATAAAGGCCCTGTCTCTAACTTCAGTGCCACACCATAACCCCAGATCCTTCTCATCAAAACAAAACTATTTTAACCTAAAAGCATCATATAACAATTAGTAGAACAACCTGTCTTGGACATAAAGATCAAGTCTCAGCATCTGATCGAGGCTACAAATATGTCTGTCCACCTGTGACTGATAAAGTGAAAAGTGAAGTGAAGTCACAGGAAAGAGGGAGATCTGAGCGTTTGCCAGAACTCGAGGTACTGTTGGTGCTGAAAGCCATAACTTCCTTATGGATGTCTGACATGCTGCTTCAACCGGGATGTGAGCGCTACAGTGGTTTTAGTGGTTTCTGAAGGAGTGGTCCAGGAGGTGGAGCGTCTGTGTCTGTGTCCATTCTATCACAGAGCTGCGGACGTTCCAGAGCTCACCACATTATTCATACCAGGAATTCCTTCATGCACGAGCGAAAACACACACACACACACACACACATGCCGGTCTTTCTAAAGTTGTGAGGATATGATGCATCCACTACCCCTTACTCCAACTATCAGCACTGAACCCTAACCTTCAAAAAGCTTTTTGAAGCTGTGATGTCTGCCGTGACTCAGGGCTTAGTTCTCACAAATGCGGTTTCAATGTAAAATTCATCCACACAGCCATAGACACACACACACACACACACACACACAGCAGCTTGGCAGAATTCCTCAACATCAGCCAGCGTGAACGTAATGTGGGAAATGACTTTCAACATTTCTGTGCGTTTGTGCAGCTGTGATTTTGCCATCATGTTGTCTATGTTTTACCATCTTAGATCGTGACCCTGTAATCTCTGCTCTGTGATCAGACTTATGGTGATCCACATGGTGATTTTGGTGCTATGTTTAGGAAGTTTATGCCCGTCGTATTTCAGGGAGAGGGAGTTTTGGATGCTGGTGTGTGAGAAATCAGATCCATAAAAATGCTGAATACACAGCCACAGTCAAATGATTGGGCGCTGCCCTCTTTCCACTTTTGGAGCTTCACTTAACTGGAAGTGGGACAGCAAAGAGTTTGGCAGTTGTATAAGGAATGTGAGTAAAACGAACAACAGCATACGTAAAATGCTGTATTTCAAATCATAAATACAATTAAAAATATATATAAAAGTACTGATTTTCACTATATATATTAAAACTGGATCAATAATAGTTTTATAAAAGTTTAACTTTAATGTCGTATTAGTATGTTATTTGTTGGTCTGAGCCTAATTTTAACAACTTTAATTTAATTTACAGAAGGTATATTTTTAAATATTTCTGGACCTTAAACTCAAAGTTTTTTCCTGAAAACAAGCTGAAACATGGACTCTTCATGAGCTCAGACTCACAACAAAAATAAGATGTAAGTAACAGATGTAAATGTGTGTTGTTGGTTATTTGTCTGCCTCTCAAATCAGCCAGTGGACTTCATTGTTTCTGTTATCAGGTGATTATCAGGAAGAGATAAAACGTATGGGTGAGGAAGGGGGACGCATGAATGTCACGCACATGTGCAAACACACACGTGGGCACACGGAAACGCCGATATGTGCTGGTTGCTATGCTTTTACATAAAACAAATATTACAGCGGGAGGCATCAGATCATTAGCAGCAGTAAATATCACTCTGTTCTCAGTTTCTCCCTCTTCGCACACATCACGTGTACCAACAGTGCCCCTCCGGGGTGAGTTCAGGTACAGCCTCAGTCATTTGCACCTAACAGCTGCGAAGCAACACGGCTCATTAAAATCCAATAGCACAATGCTGTTAATTGTTAAAAATTAGGAGACAAAACCTTTGGTCTTCTCTGTCCTGCACACAAACTGTATGTAGTGGTGAGCTCCGTTTATTTCTCTATCAACATTTAGGTGTGTGGACTGGATACGTTTAGTTTTGCCGGATAGAAAAAGTATTAAAATGACACTTTGGGGAAAATCTGATCATTTTCACCTTTTGTGAGAACGATAACTTTTAGCTGCAGTCGTGTTGATTTCACCTTTCTGGTCCTTTTCTTCTCTCGACTCTAGATGTGAATCTCGCTCAGTGCTACGATGGCAGACAGTTCACATTGTTTCTACTGTCGCGAAGACCTTGGGGGGAAGCGGTTTGTCCGCAGTGAGGGAAGGCCGGTGTGTGTCCGCTGCCACACCAAGTTCTGCGCCAATTCCTGCGCACAGTGCCATCGAGCCATCTCCGTGGAAACAAAGGTGAGAGCACAGGTTCAGTAAGACAGTGTTGCCGCCTTTCTTATCGGAGCCAGAGAATAAAACACTTTCTTTCCATCAGGAGCTCAGCCACAAGGGCCGATACTGGCATGAGGAGTGTTTCCGATGCGCCAAGTGTTACAAGCCATTGGCCAAGGAGCCCTTCAGCACAAAGGATGACCGCATCATGTGTGGAAAGTGCTGCTCCAGGGAAGATGCTCCACGCTGCCATGGCTGCTATAAATCCATACTGGCTGGTAAGACTGTAAACCGTGACCTTGTGCCACAATAGGAGACCTGCTTATTGAGCCAAAGATCCTAAGAGCCACAACAAATAAAGATAAGTCTGAATACACAAAATAAAAAGAGAAAAGGCTTCAGAGACATCAAAACATTTAAGAACAGACCAATAACTGTAAATAACCTAACAATAACTAAACCACGATAGCTTGTAACCGCTGTTCAAAGTATTTTTCCGTGTGTTATGTTTATTCATCACCTGTTTCTCTTGTCCTGTGTAGGCACAGAGAGCGTGGAGTACAAAGGGAACTCGTGGCATGACGAGTGTTTCACCTGCTTCACCTGTAAACGACCAATAGGGACACAGAGTTTCCTCTGCAAAGGAAATGACATTTACTGCAGCCCCTGCTATGACAAGAAGTTTGCAAAACACTGCGTCAGCTGCAAAAAGGTATTATTTTCAAATGGGGAACTCCCATCTCCTTCACCTTTATGTGACACGTCAGCATGGGGAACATATGCCTGGACTCACTGGTGTTTGTTTCCAGATGGTGTCTTTTGTCCTTTGTGGTGCGGCGTGACGTTCTTGTCATGTTATCTTTACCTTGTAAAACTGAATTAAAGCTATTCTTAGCTCTGCTCTGGTATCTGTCTCCAGCCCATCATCTCTGGAGGAGTAAACTACCAGGACCAGCCCTGGCACAGCCACTGTTTTGTGTGCGGCACCTGCTCGAAGCCTCTGGCGGGGTCAAGTTTCACCAACCACCAGGACCAAGTCTTCTGTGTCGAGTGCTACAGAAACTGTGTGGCGAAGAAATGCTGCGGCTGCCAAAACCCCATCACAGGTAAAACTAAACTGTACAACAAGTAGTCATTAAATACACAAGACAACATATAGTGACTAAAACATGACCATGAAACATTTATGGTAACTGAAGTCGAAGTGATCAAGTTTCCAGATTGCATATTTAGACTTGTGATAGCTCTAAATAGTGCTAAAGGACATTAAATGCTCTCCTCCAGGTTTCGGTAAAGGAGTGAACGTTGTGAACTACGAGGGCGGCTCCTGGCATGAATACTGCTTCAACTGCAAGAGATGTTCCCTCAGTTTGTCCAACAAGCCTTTTGTACTCAAGGGAAGAGACGTGCTCTGCTCCGACTGTGGCAACAAGTAGTGATGGAGAGTCTTGTCATTGTCGAACAGCTGTTTCTGTAGTCACTAAAGTTTTGTTTCAGTTTATTTTTTTGAACATAAAGAACATAATTTTCATTTTAGGGTTATGACATATTCTCTTCATGGTTATGTCTTTGGGAGAGTGTCCACTTCTCCCTCTGATGCTGCACGCCAACACTACAACATACACTGTGCTGAATTCAATTCAATTCAATTCAATTCAGTTTTATTTATATAGCGCCATTTTACAACAAAAGTTATCTCAAGGCACTT